>CM070873.1:155591432-155881432 GCA_036365515.1 Torymus aiolomorphi
TTTCAAAGAGTGACACCTTTTTTATGTCATAGAGTAACATCTTTCAAACTGTAACACCTTTTTTATGTCATAGGGCGACACCTTTCAAAGCGTAACACCTTTTTTATGACATAGAGTGACACCTTTTAAACAGTAACACCTTTTTTATGTCATAGAGTGACACCTTTTAAACAGTAACACCTTTTTTATGTCATAGAGTGACACCTTTGAAAGAGTAACACCTTTTGATGTCATAGTGTGACACCTTTCAAAGAGTGACACATTTTTATGTCATAGGGCGACACTTTCCAAAGTGTAACACCTGTATTATGTCATAGCGTGACACTTTTCAAAGAGTAACACCTTTTTTATGTCATAGCGTGACACGTTTCAAAGAGTACCAACTTTTTTATGTCATAGAGTGACATCTTTCAAAGAGTAACACCTTTTAAATAGTAACACCTTTTTTATGTCATAGAGTGACACCTTTTTTATGTCATAGAGGGACACATTTCAAAGAGTAACACCTTTTTTATGTTATAGAGTAACAGCTTTTTTATTTCATAGAGTAACAACTTTTATGTCATAGAGTGACACGTTTTTATATCATTTTAATTATTAAATAAAGAGAAAGTGGTGAGAGCTCCAACCAACGCTCTCTACCTGTGAGGAACAGCCAAACATTTTTCCTCTCCGTAAACGTTCTCTTTATTATTATTTTTTTTTTTTTTATTAATTTGTTTTACAAGTTTATTAGTTTACATTATAAAGTTATTGATTAAATTACAATGTTAATAATTTATTTTCATATTTAATCTTTACGAAATTCCAAATTTTGTTCACCCTGATACAATAAAATAATGTATACTTATTAGCCCTTTCGGTAAGTTCATCGAACAAATTGCCATTCTCCTCGAGGGCCTTAGAAACTCGATTGGGGAGGAAGACTTGGATCTCTCCATCGATGACAGCAACGGTCTTCAATCCGTACTTGGTGCTGACCTGCTTGATCTCTGTAACTTTATACATTCTATTTACCCTTCTCTAATTCGGACAGTTTCTTCTTTGGAAGATAGGTTTTCGAGCAGATACGATTTAACATGGCAAAGTCCATTCTGAAACAGAGAAGAATATTAACTATTTTCAAAGAATATTACAAGTCAATAAATGAAATACTTACCTTTAATTGTCTGGAGTTGTTCAAAGTCTAAGTCTCTTGCTGGGAGGCTCTCCGTTCTCAGGCTCGTCGAGTGAACGAATGTGCTGACTGCTCGACGCGTGCTCCTTATGTAGGCCTCCGTCTGCTTCCCCCTCTTCATCACTCTCACTCGTGATTGGTTCTTCTCTGTTCTCCTCCTCATCGAATATTCTATAGTGTTCCCAAGGAAGTGTATCCGTACTATTCACGAGGAGATGACGTTTATCATCATGTGGGCTTAGAGCAACCTTCTTCTCTTTCTCAGTTCGAACAATATGATTGTTGGAGTGTATATTATTCTGTTGACAGGTCACCGTTGATTCGTTGAAAAGACAGTCTCGATATTTATCGAAAGTGATACTTGTTTTCACAACAGTTGATTTAACTCCCTTGGCTTTTTTAATAGGTTTATTGTTTTGTATGAGGACACTATACATTTTGCTTGGAAGTCCGATGAATTCAGTCATGATATTACCATTACATTCATCCTTCATTAATCCTATGACTTTCTTATTCTTACGAGGTAGTTCATACTGATTATTTTCAGGATAATCTGAAGTATCAAACTTGTTGATATCCTCCTTCATAATCTCGTACATGTTAACTCCTCGAATTTCATATATCAGACTATCTGTGTCAGTGTAGAGAAGTTTGCTATTTTTACCCACTCGTTGTCTTATATACGAATAATGAAAATCGTAAATGAGAGTCTTAGACATATCGAGAACGCTAAGACCTACATAAATCGGGTTTCTAATTGTAATCTCAGTTCGAGCGAGTTGTATGGCAACCAAGTTTTCATCAAAGATCGAGTGACTATGGAAATTGGGTTTAGCAATCAATACCTCAGCCCCATAGCGGCCAGTCCACTTGTTAACGAGTTTCACATCTACTCGTTTTCGCTCATTTTCCATTGTCTTACCATACACAGCATTAATCAGAAATTTGAAAAAGAGTTTTTCAAACTGTCTGAAAACTCCATTCCATCAGTCTACCATTTCCAGCCACCTTGTCCATGAAAACGTCTTTTACACGAAGAAAAGACGGTGAACGAGTGGCTTATCAAAAATTATCATGGAATAGCATGGGAGTCTGGAATTTATCCATACAGTCGGCTAATAGAGATTTTACAAAGTAGACTCAAAAAGGCGATGACCATTCATGTAAAAGGGTATGAAAAAATAAAGTGGATTGAAGAAATGATCCCTGGAAAGTGAGTATAAAAAGCAAAATTCTTACAGAATTTGTAATCATTACATTTTCTATTATTATCTATTATTATATTCTTTTTCTTAGGTTAGTTAATAACATTGAGGATTTCGGATGTCCGGCGCCAAAAAAACTTCATATGGATGAGAAAATTAGGTGTCTGAAATACCCGCTCTGTGAAAAACCGAAGTGCGCTGTAATGAATGCAGATTCATTGAGATGGTGGCTGCTGGAAAATGTTTACACCCCCGATGAGCTACCTACCGCATTCCGGGAAGATAAGGATGTTTGCGGTTGTAAAGAAGAGCATTGTTCGAACTGTGTACCTATGCCTCGAACAGAAAGCGTGAATATACTTACCAAAGAATTATTTCGTTCAATGTATACATAATTTTAAGATTTTTTTAATAATGTATTATAAATAAATAAATGTATGAAAGAGAGAAAATTTTGGAGGGGAAAAGTAAAATATTTGTTGACAGGTTGTTCCTCACAGGTGAGAGCGTTGGTTGGGGCTCTCACCATTTTCTCTTTATATAAATATATGTACACACACACACACACAGATACGCACACACACACACAGACACGCACACACACACATACACAGACACACACACACACACACACACACACACATACACACACACACACACACACACACACACACACACACACACACACACACATACACACCCACTCACACACACACACACCTAATCATTCATAAGCATTTATATATATATACACATTCAATCATTTACATACACACTTAAGGGGGTGTCAAACTCTATTTTTACCGACCGAGCAAAAAATATATTGTTTTTAATAGAAAAAAAAAATATAACGATATATGAAAAATAATGAGTGCATTGCCCTCCGTAATTACATTATTAATCATTCTGCAAAATGACAAGTCAATATTCAAAAGCGTCTAAGAATGGCATTTGAACGAAAATTTCGTTCAAATGCCATTCTCAGATGCATTAAAATATCGACGTGAAACTTTGCAGAATGATTCATAATGTCATTACGGAGGGCAATGCACTCATGATTATGCATAATATTAAAAAAAAAAATAGATTATTGTACCATATGGGTAATATGTAGCATCGCGAGATTCGCGAGTCGGCGACGGCAGCGACGGCAGCGGCCAGCGCCGCGGCCTTGCCCGTGTGTGTGTACGCGCATGCGCTGCTGGCTGCAGTACAGCTGAGCTGTCCATCGCCGATGCCTGGGCCTAGGCCCTCCGGGAGGCGGTCCCGTGTTGCCGCCACCACCTCCGCCGCCACCTTCGCCACCTGTGCCCTCCTCTATCCATTGATGCTTATCGACGTGTCATCGGTGTGCCTGCCGCCTGGACCGCTCGCAGACGGCGCAGCCTGGAGCGCCGCATCAGCCGCCCACCTCGCAGACCGTAGCGTCCGTACTGCACCGTGTGCGTGCACACCCAACGGACTGTGCCGCTTGGACTTGGCCCCGCCGTAAGACAGAAAAGTAAGCCATTCAAGAATTTATTTATTTTACGGCGTTGTTATTTGTACGACAGATCTGTCGTACAAATAACCTATAACCCACTTAGAAACGTGTAAAAATCACTGTTTTGAAAGTCTGACATGGAAGGGACTATTATTTCTTTAGTCAAGCGTCAATCCTTGTCTATTTTTTTCTTTAATCAAGCGTCAATTCTTCGGCTAAAGAAAATTGAAGGTTAGGTTTTACGTATATATAGGTATACCTATCTATCACTCTGGCGTATAAATAACAACGGCCAACTGTAGATTTGATGCGCTTTTTCGACTTTTCATTCCAAAGATTACAGATCTAAATAATCAGCAAGTGTGGAGATACTGCATTTTCTGTGTATTTTTCAAAATATTTTCAAGAAAAGTCATTTCCTCCAAACTGGCTGATTGAATAGATCTGAAACCTAATATACAATGCCTCAGTATGTACTGGATTGTGTATAAACATTCTCAGACACTTCAAGCGAGGGTGAGGAGGTCTACATTGGAAATGCACACGCGCTTTTTCGACTTTTCATTCCAAAGATCCCTTTCCATTCTCTACAAATATTTCAAACTTTACACACACTATGTAACACATGCTGAGGTATTGTTTATCAACTTTCAGATCTAAATAATTAGCAAGTGTGGAGATATTGCAATTTGTATGCTCTTTTTAAGAAATGTTCAAGAAAAAAAGTTATTTCCCGACACTGGCTGATTGAAAAGATCTAAAATTTAATATACAATGCCTTAACATGTATTGGATTGCGTGTTAACATTCTGGTAAGCTCTGAGCAATGGTCAGGAGGTCTTAGTTGGAAATGCACTTGCGCTTTTTCGACTTTTCAGTCCAAAGATCCCTTTCCATTCTCTCAACATATCTTAAACTTTACACACACCGTGCAATATATGCTGAGGGACAGTTTATCAAGTTTCAGATCTACATAAATAGCAAATCTGGAGATATTGCAATTTTTGTGCTTTTTCAGGAAATTTTTAAGATAGAAAAGTCATTTCCTCCAAACTGGCTGATGGAGTATATCTGAAACTCAATATGCAATGCCTCATCATGCATTGCATTGTGTGAGAACATTCTGGTAAACTATGAGAAAGTGTGAGGAGGTTTTTGTCGCAAATGCACATGCGGCTTTTCGACAATTCGTTCCAAAGATCCCGTTCCATTCCCTACAAGTATCTTAAACTTTCCATACATAATGGCATACATGCTGAGGGACGGTTTATCAAGTTGCAGATCTACATAATTAGCAAGTCTGGAGATATTGCAATTTTTGTGCTTTTTCAGGAAATTTTTAAGAAAGAAAAGTAATTTCCTCCAAACTGGCTGATTGAGTAGATCTGAAACCTAATATACAATGCCTCAGCATGTACTGGATTGTGTGTAAACATTCTCATAAACTTTAAGCGAGGGTGAGGAGGTCTACATTGGAAATGCACACGCGCTTTTTCGACTTTTCATTTCAAAGATCCCTTTCCATTCTCTACAAATATTTCAAACTTTACACACACTATGTAATACATGCTGAGGGATATTGTTTATCAAGTTTCAAATCTAAATAATTAGCAAGTGTGGAGATATTGCAATTTGTATGCTCTTTTTAAGAAATGTTCAAGAAAAAAAGTTATTTCGCCTACACTGGCTGATTGAAAAGATCTAAAATTTAATATACAATGCCTCAACATGTATTGGATTGTGTGTTAACATTCTGGTAAACTTTAAGCGAGGGTGATGAGGTCTTAGTTGGAAATACACATGCACTTTTTCGACTTTTCATTCCAAAGACCCTTTCCATTTTCTACAGATATCTTAACTTTCCATCTATCTACTCCCTCTGTTTCTGGCAGGTCGATACTGCTATCCTCATTCCTATACTGCTTAACACTTTATTAATATATTCTGTTTTGCCCTAGGCGAAGAGCTCCTGCAGAAGACAACACGTCTTCATATAATTCTACTCTTCTCCAGGGCAGCCAACACAACTACCACGTCCTGAAGACATCAGCTAGACAAACATATCGTAGAAGTGAGAGCGAAGGTGTATATAAATATAGTTTGATCTCCTGTACCAGACTCGAGTAAGTATTTCACTTCGGATTTGGACTTTATCTTGTAGTACAGCCGAACCTAGTCTCCAACTTTCCATCGGTCTACTCCTCTGTTCCTGGCAGTTCGATACTGCTATCCTCATCCCTACTCCTTAATACGTTATTAATATATTTTGTATTGTCCTAGGTGAAGAGCTCCTGTAGAAGACAACAAGTCTTCATATAATTCTACTCTTCTCGAGGACAGCCAACGCAACTACCACTTCCCGAGGACATCACCTAGGCGAACACAACGGAGAAGGGAGGGCGAAGGTGTAGTTGAATGTAGTTCGCGCTTCCGTGACAGACTCGAGTAAGTACTTCACTTCGGATTTGGACTTTATCCTGTAGTATAGCCGAACCTAGCCTCCAACTTTCCATCTGTCTACTCCTCTGTTCCTGGCAGTTTGATACTGCTCTCCTCATCCCCACTGCCTAAAACATTATTAATATATTTTGTTTTTCTCTAGGCGAAGAGCTCCTGCAGAAGACAACAGGTCTTCATATCATTCTACTCTCCTCGAGGGCAGCCAACGCAACTACCACTTCCCGAGGACATCACCTAGGCGGACACGACGGAGAAGGGACGACAAAGGTATACTTGAATGTCTGCGCTCCCGCGACAGACTCGAGATGTAGTCTAGGCGCCAGGGGGGTTTCCGTGGCCGATGGATGTCCACACTTCCACCAAAGCTTTTCTTACGTATTTTTGACTGCTGATTCTGAATTTCGAAGGTGGAACGTCGCCAGACTGTTAGTTTTTGTTATTAACAATTTAATTGTTTAAATTGCTGCCAAATCAATATGATTAATTATAACTGAATCCTAACTGCCTAAAACTGTAGTAAATTGATCTAGAATGTGCTCGTTTTTTCAGAATTGAAAAATTTTGATTAGAACCCGAATTATTGCAAATTTAGTGCAATAAGTCGCGAATTCGAGCGCAAACATGCATAATTCTAGATCAATTTACTACAGTTTTAGACAGTTAGGATTCAGTTATAATTAATCATATTGATTTGGCCGCAGTTTAAACAATTAAATTGTTAATAACAAAAAACTAACATTCTGGCGACTGTCCACCTTCGAAATTCAGAATCAGCAGACAAAAATACGTAAGAAAAGCTTTGGTGGAGGCGTGGACATCCATCGGCCACGGAAACCCCCCTGGTGCCTAGACTAATGTCAGTATTTAGGGCACACCTGATTTTTAGGTACGAATTATATCTCCCCAAAAAGTAACAGTTTTCTGCTGGTGCACACGGAAAGAAAACTCTTACTGCTACAGTTAAAACGGCTTACTCGTGGAGTATAGGAGTTCCTTTACTATATAAGTAAGGTGATTTTAACAATCTTAGTAAGGGACCCATACTTTTACGGTATGTTGCTTTTCATACTACAACAGTTACACAATTATACGATCGTTGGATCAGCGGCATATACCGACGTAACAGCGTCACACGATTTTAGTATACATTGCTTCCACCTTCAATTGTAAGGGAGAAATACTATAGCGGTAACGGTTGCTACCTGCTAATACGGAAATGACAACTATTATAAGGAAGTGTTACTTATCGATAATTGAAAGCATCGAATGCGGCGTCTAGGTCTTTGAGGTGGTCAATGATGGAGTCGAGGTGATGCGCTCCGAAGTTTTTTGCGTTTAGATCCCAGGACGCATCTAATACGTAGTCAAAGTGTTCGGGGTAGCCGATGATGATGTCTAGGTCGTGCGCTCCGTAGTTTTTTGTCTCTAGATGTTGGAACGTATCAAATACGTGGTTTAGGTCTTCGTGGTAGCCGATGATGGAGTCTAGGTTTTTTGCATTAAAATATCAGGGCGCATCTAATACGCAGTGCAGGTGTTCAGGGTAGCCGATGGCGAGGTCTAGGTGGTGCGCTTTGTAGTCTTTTGCGTTTGGATATCAGGGCGCATCTAATACGTGGTCCAGGTCTTTGGGGAAGCCGGTGACGATATTTAGGTGGTGCGCTCCGTAGTTTTTGGCTAATAGGTGTTGGACATGTTAAAACTTAAAGTATTACTAATCACGTAATTTTATACTATAAGTAAAAATCGTGATTATAAATAAATACTTATTCGAACGTAATTACGTTCAAATTGACATGTGTTTGTAATAAAAAAAATAGTAAATATTAAAATGCGTATAGGCGAAATACGCACAATTATTCATAATAAATAATGCGTATATGCGAAATGCGCACAATTATTTATCATACAAAAATGCGTATAGGCGAAATACGCACAATTATTTATAATAAAAAATTCGTACAAGCGAAATACGCACAATTATTTACAATATCAAAAATATGTATAAGCGAAATACGCACAGTTGTTTATAATGCAAAAATGCGTATAGACGAAATACGCACAATTATTAGTTATAAGGAAAGGTGTATGGGCGAACATATTTAATTATAACAGAAAAGAATTACAATTACATGAGTTTATTTAGTTATCTATTTATAAGAAACTAGATGTCTTGACATAAAATTAATTCTTTTCCGTTTTTTTTCAACAAAACTCATAAAATTTGAAAAGAAGCTAAAGAAACTTATGAGCCTAGCTCAATGAAATTATAGTAGCTCTACTTTTGCCAATCATTCAGTAGCATGACAAGTATAATGCAAAGTAATTATTAATGACAATACTTCTAATAATATAAATTTTGTTAAAATGTTCAATTTGCAGTTATGCGTTTATATGATGGAAGGTGTATATTTTAAAATGCGGATCAACTTATATACCATACCCAGATTCATTTGAAGTTCAACCCTTGGTCTTAAATTTTGTTACACCCTCCTGTTGTTTCAGGTATATGGGATATTTCACGTGAAGTCAGCAGCTCAAAATTTTAAAATCCCTCAAAACTCGTTTTCTTTTAGTTTTTATGAACAAAAAATGTTCCTCAAATTTTAGGTCGATATTTGCAAAAATAAAAATGCTATGCAATATTGAAAATTCAATTTTTTTGCAATTTTTGGTTAAAATCCAAGTTTATTCATTTTTTAACTGAAAATCTTGACACTTTTTGTATAGTACATTGATTGGCAAAAGGTTTGAATTTTTTCTGTAGAATGTGCCAGTATTTATTTTATGACCCTTTTTGAAAGTCTCTGATTGGCTGCTTCTTAATATACCTTCATCAAAGGATATTCAGGCTGCGGCCAAATATTCTTTATTCGACAATTTTTTTTTTGTATTCTTCTTCGAAAACCCTTCAAAATGCTTTTCTATCAATACTGGCCGAGCATAGGGAAAAAAGTTACAATTTTTTGAAATATCAAGAAAAATCCATAATTTCAATTTTTGATAACATGATTAATGAAACTGAATATTATTCATACATCTTATGGCATGGACCGTACCACTGAATTTTGTTAGAGCATCAAATAGAACATTAGAAATATCTATTTTCAATAATATTAGGCTTACACAATAAGCAATACCTAATTATGAATGAAATTATCAGTCTGTTGCCTGATTTCATTTTGACAGCTTTATAGTAATTAACCTCTATAGCTTAATTTATTATTAATTCATAATTAGGTATTGCTTATTGTGTAAGCCTAATATTATTGAAAATAGATATTTCTAATGTTCTATTTGATGCTCTAACAAAATTCAGTGGTACGGTCCATGCCATAAGATGTATGAATAATATTCAGTTTCATTAATCATGTTATCAAAAATTGAAATTATGGATTTTTCTTGATATTTCAAAAAATTGTCACTTTTTTCCCTTTGCTCGGCCAGTATTGATCAAAAAAAGCATTTTGAAGGGTTTTTGAAGAAGAATACAAAAAAATTTGTCGAATAAAGAATATTTGGCCGCAGCCTCAATATCCTTTGATGAAGGTATACTAAGAAGCAGCCAATCAGAGACTTTCAAAAAGGGTCATAAAATAAATACTGGCACATTCTACAGAAAAAATTCAAACATTTTGCCAATCAATGTACTATACAAAAAGTTTCAAGATTTTCAGTTAAAAAATGAATAAACTTGGATTTTAACCAAAAATTGCAAAAAAATTGAGTTTTCAGTATTGCATAGCTTTTTTATTTTTGCAAATATCGACCTAAAATTTGAGGAACATTTTTTGTTCATAAAAAACTAAATAGATTGAAATTTGTTTAAATTTCAATAAACAATTAAACCCTCAACCAAAAAAATAAAAACCAAATCTAAACTATCTCTTGGTAGAAATTTTGTAAACTATCTCTTGGTAGAAATTTTGTAAACTATATCCAGAATATGTACAAAAAAGTGCAGTACTGTGCCACAAAATTTCAGATGCAGGTAATATTTTGAAAATCATAATATTAAATTGGACTCCATCATCGGCCATCTAAACACCTAGACCTCGCATCCGACCTGTCCCTTCACCTGGACACAAAAACCTACGGAGCGCACTACCCGGACTCATCGACCATCTGGAACACCTAGACCTCGCATTCGATTTGTCCTGGCCTCTGGACACAAAAACCTACGGAGCGCTTCACGTAAACTCCATCATCGGCTACCTGGAACGCCTAAACCTCGCATCCGATCTGTCCCGACACCTGGACACAAAAACCTACGGAGCGCACTACCCGGACTCATCGACCATCTGCAACACCTAGACCTCGCATCCGACCTGTCCCTTCACCTGGACACAAAAACCTATGGAGCGCACTACCCGAACTCCATCATCGGCCGTCTGGAACACCTAGACCTCGCATCCGATCTGTCAAAACACCTGGACACAAAAGTCTACGAAGCGTATCATCAGCCGCCTGGAACAGCTAGACCTCGCATTCGAGCTGTCCCGACACCTGGACTCAAAAACCTACGAAGCGCACTACCCGGACTCCATCATCGGCCATCTGAAACACCTAGACCTCGCATTCGATTTGTCTTGTTCTCTAGACACAAAAACCTACGGAGCGCATCACGTAAACTCCATCATCGTCCACCTGGAACGCTTAGACCTCGCATACGATCTGTTCCGACATCTGGACACAAAAATCTACGGAACGCATCACTTACACTCTATCACCGGCCACCTGGAACAGCTAGACCTCGTAATCGAGCTGTCTCAACACCTGGGTACAAAAACCTATGGAGCGCATAACCCGGACTCCATCATCGGCCATCTAAACACCTAGACCTCGCATCCGATCTGTCCCTTCACCGGGACACAAAAACGTACGAAGCGCACTACAATTTTTAAGAAAGCATTTGCAATCATGCGAGGCGACGTCCTGAATTTTGAAATGTCAATAATAACTGAGACTATATAATAAAGTGATGAATCTGCATCTCATTATTATAAGAAATGTGTATAGGCGAAATGCGCACATTTGTTTATAATAGAACATGTGTATAGTCGAAATACACAAAATGATTTATTATAAAATGCGTGTAGGCAAAATGCACACGATTACTAACACTGAAAAGTGTGTATAAGCGAAATACGCATAATTATTTATAATAAAACATGTGTATAGGCGAAATAAACCAAATTATTTATTATAAAATGCGTATAGGCGAAATGCGCACAATTAATAACACTGAAAAGTGCGTATAAGCGAAATACGCATAATTATTTATAATAAAACATGTGTATAGGCGAAATACACCAAATTATTTATTATAAAATGCGTATAGGCGAAATGCGCACAATTGATAACACTGAAAAGTGCGTATAAGCGAAATACGCATAATTATTTAGAATAAAATATGTGTATCGGCGAAATACACCAAATTATTTATTATAAAATGCGTATAGGCGAAATGCGCAAAATTATTTGTAATAAATATACGTATATATGTGAAATACGCACTATTATTAACAATAAAAATGCGTATACGCAAAATACGGATATTTAATTATAAAAAGAAATACGTATACGCGAAATACGTACAATTGTTTGTAATAAAAAAACGCGTATCTTTAATATTTTTGTAATATGTAGCGCCATCTATGTTAAAATCTATTACGATTTTCCAGAGATGGCGCTTGTGTCATATTTCATCAATAGTATGTACTTCCTACCTTACCGACCTATGGGTCGGTCAAATCGCAGAATGGAGTTTGACACCTCCTTAATCAATCATTCATATACATTCAATCAATCAATCATACATATTCATTCGCACACTCTCATTTACATATACATTCAATCATTTACATACACACTTAATCAATCATACATATTCATTCGCACACTCTCATTTACATATACATTCAATCATTTACATACACACACTTAATCAATCATTCATATACATTCAATCATTTACATACATACATATTCATTCGCACACTCTCATTTACATACACACTTTATCATTTATATATGCATGCATATCATCTTAAGATTAATAAGAAAAAAAAACATTACTTTTTATTTTTATTTTATTTAAATGAATATAAAAACTTATAAAAAAAACTTATAAAAAACTTATAAGAACTCATAAAAAAATTAATGTAAATTTATAATTTAAAATAATTTAATTATTTTTTATTTCCCCCGCTTGCACCAGTACTTGGGGTAGCTCCTCCTCTGCTGCGTGTTTCTGCATTTTAACAATAGAAAATAATTAGAATAGATAAATTAAAATAAAATTAGAATAAAGTTGAAATAAAATTAGAATAAAAAAATTCTCTTACCTCTCTATCACCTGCCTCCTCCTAATTACATCATCTCCGCTACGTCCATTGCGGGTGATGGGGGTGTTGCCAATGGACGTGGTGAGGCGTGCGGTCTCTGCAATGGGATAACCTCACCCAGTGGGTCGTCCGCAGTAGTAAAGTTTTCCTAGAAAAAAGAAAAAAATTATTACTTTAATATATACATATGCGTACTTTGTCAACATATACACGAAATCATTTATATAAATACGCACACATATACATACACGTCCGCATATGCACACCCGCACACTACATCGCGTATTATGATATATACCGGCCCGAACACGCGCACTTTTTACACATGTACATGCGCATATGTATTACGATATATACCGGTCCGCACACGCGCACTTTTACACATATACACGCATACGTACACGCGCACTTTTACACGTATACATGCGCATATGTATTATGATTTATACTAGCCCGCATGCGCGCACTTTTACACCTGCACACGTATACATACACACACTTTACCATGCATTTTTAAACCTACGCTCATGCTACACTATGCATTAAACACACACATGTATCTGCACACTTATATACGCACACTGCAACATGCATTATAGACACCTACCCGCACACGCACACTGCAACGTGCATTATAGACATATATATCCGTACACGCATATTACACGCCCGCACACGTACACGCACACACTGCACTCACTTTCAACAAGCATTTGCACTCACACCCGCACACTGCATCGTGTATCATAGGATATACATCCACATACTACACTCACTTTGCATAAGCACCGCACAATGCATCGCGTATTGTAATATATATCCGCCTGCACACGCGCACCTTTACACATATACACGCATACGTATACGCGCAATTTTACACCCGCACGCGCGGATATGTATTCTATATATATATACCGGCCTGCATACGCGCACTTTTGCACGTATACCCACATACGAACACGCGCACTTTTACCCACATACACGCATACGTATACGCGCATATGTATTCTAATATACCCGCCCGCACACGCGCACTTTGACATGGATATCCACATACGAACACGCGCACTTTTACACCGCACATTACATCGCATAAAATTACATACATCAATGTCCAATTCGGGCGATGGTAGCCACATTATGTGCTCCATCGGTGGCAGCGGCGGCTCCGAGGAGGCTGGCAGCGGCGGCTCCGAGGAAGAGGCTGGCAGCGGCGGCTCGGCAGCGGCGGCTCCGAGGAGGAGGCTGGCAGCGGCGGCTGCTGCCACGAGCACGAGGTCGACGGCTGACAGGTCGGCGGCGAAGGTGGTGGCGGTTGCTGCCATGCCCAGGACGGCGACGATGATACCTGGCAGGTCAGCGGCGGTGGTGGAGGTTGCTGCCATGCCCAGGACGGCAGTGGTCTGCAGCTCGCGGGCGGCGGTTGCGGCCACATGCACGAGGGTGTCGACGATACCTGGCAGCTCGGCGGCGGAGGAGGTGGCGGTTGCTGCCACGAGCACGAGGGCGACGGCAATGCCTGGCACGTCGGCGGCGGTGTCGAGCACTGCTGCTGCTGCTGCTGGGAGGAGGAGGGCTGCTCTGGTGATGGTGGCAGGCTCTCGCAAAATACCTCGATAAACTCTCGTACATGTTGCGAGGGCATTTCCTCCTCCCCGAGCAATACTCGCAACTCCTGGAGGAGTTGAGCGGACGATTTGTGCATTTCCGCCGCACCAGCACTACGTCGCAGCTCCTCCAGGAGCTTCGCCTCGACGTGGTCCTCATCCTTCTCGTCCTGCTGCTGCTGCGGGTCTTGAGAGGGCTGTCGTCGCGGTGGATGCTGCTGCTGCTCTCGAGAGGGCTGTGGTGGCGGTGAAGGTGGTGCCGGTTGCGAGCGCTGCTGCTGTGGAACTTGCTCTGGTGGAGGACGTATGGCTCCATCACCACAAACAATCCCCATCAACTCTTGGAGGATCCCGGGCCCTTATTTATAGCGAGCGTGCGTGAGCGCCGAATATTCGAGTCGTAGTTCGCGGAATTCCGCGACGGATTAACGCTCGGCTCGAATGTTCAGTTGTATAGCAATAACAACAACAATAACATTCGAGACGGTTCGCTACTGCCGTGGAATTCTGCGAAACACGTCTCGAAGTTTCCATGCTCACAGACTCTCACTATAAATAAGGGCGCGCCGCGTTAACGGTCTCTCATTGCTCGCGCTCTCCCATCCACCGTACATACGCACGTGGGCAGCAGACATCATACACCGGTATGCACAGCGCGGGGCCATGATGCTATCGAGCACGTGGGATAGACTTCCGCGCGTGATCAAGTTCGCCGCGCGTGCGCGGTGTAGTTGAGAGAGAGGGAGTGCGCCAGGCTCATGTAGCGGCCTGTGGCCGGCCAAAAGGCCCCACCACTGCGCGGTGTAGTCGGGAGAGCGCTAGGCTCAAGTAGCGGCCTGTGGTCGACCAAACGGCAGCACCACTGCGCGGTATAGTCGAGAGAGCGCTAGGCTCAAGTAGCGGCCTGTGGTCGACTAAACGGCCACACCACTCGCGCTTATTCAAAAATGATTGTGCGCGCGCGCACGAACAGTCAGCGCGCACTCTTAACGGCTGCGCGCTTATTCAAAAAGTATTACGCGCGCTCTTATCGGTTGCACCCTGAAATTCATGCTTCTTGACTTTGCATTAACAGGGTCGCATGCTTTATATATACTTCATTAAAATAATGAAGTAAATAATGTATAATTAATATTTAATTATCTGATATAATTATACTAATATTAATAACATTCATATTTATATATTTAACATTAATTATCTTTATAAAAAGAAATATGTTGAATAATAATAATATAAATCATAAGTATGCGCTACCTCATCGAGAGCTCGCGATGAGCTCGAAAATGTTGGGAGGATGAGCGTGTGAGGTTCCTGGCATAGTAGAGTTCCGAGAATTCTATGCGTAACATTCAAAATGCTATGAGAGTTCTGGCTCAGTTGGATTAACGGGCTTCGTAGAATTCGATGCGCAGCATCGAAAATGCTATGAGAGTTCTGGCTCAGTTGGGTTAACGGGCTTCGTAGAATTCGATGCGCAGGATCGAAAATGCTATGAGAGTTCCGGCTCAGTGAGCTCGAACTCTCTGAGAATTCTGGCTCACTGAGCCAGAACTCTCATAGCTTACCTACTAACAGTTTTGAGAAAATCGAAAATTTGAAAAAAAACAAAAACGCATCGCCCAAATCAAAAAATGGATTTTTGATCCGCCATCACGCAAAAAAAAAACAAAAAAAATGAGACCTGTCCGGTCAAAATCAACCGAGTAGAAGCTGAGATCCAAGCTTATACCCACACCCATACCCACACCCACCCACACCCACACCCACACCCACCCACCCACACACACACACACACACACACACACACACACACACACACACACACACACACACACACACGCACGCACGCACGCACGCACGCACACATACACACACACACACAGACATTTTTCAAAAACCATGTATTTTGATTCCTAACACCTCGGGACACAATTATAACGTATTTACAACAACTCAAAAATTTACTATCACAAAGCTTCCTCTAGGAGGAAGCAATAAGCAAAACGGTTATTTAAATAATTTTTAAACCCAAGTATCCGGGGGATATGAGGTCCCCGCATATTAGGGAGAATTGTAGACATAAAGAAATAAGCAAAACGGTTATTCAAATAATTTTTAAACCCAAGTAGCCGGGGGATATGAGGTCCACGCATATAAGGGAGTTACATATACGTGCGACGTAAGCAACACTTTTATTTCAAAAATTCTTAACCTCTATAATTCAAGTCCCTTATACGCGTGGAGCTCGCGTCCCACGGCAATCTGGTTTTAATAATTATTTAAATAATCGTTTTGTTTATTTTTTCATGTGTACATGACTCCCTTATACCTATGCGAGGACTCATATCTCCCGCCTACTTGGTTTTAAAAATTATTCAAATAATCGTGTTGCTTATTTTTCATGTCTACATGACTCCCTTATAATCGTGCATGGACCTCATATCCCCCGCCTACTTGGGTTTAAAAATTGATTAAATAGTTGTCTTGCTTCTTGTTGCACGTCTACGTAACTCCGTTATATGCGTGGGCCTCGCGTCCCCCGGGTACTTGGGTTTAATAATTATTCAAATAATCGTTTTGCTTATTTTTTCATGTCTACATGACTTCCTTATATGCGTGGACCTCATTTCCCCCGCCTACTTGGGTTTAAATATTATTTAAATAATCGTTTTTAATTTTTCTTATTTTTTTATTTTTTTTTTATTTATTTTTATTTTCTTATTTTTTCATGTCTACATGACTTCCTTATATGCGTGGACCTCATATCCCCCGCCTACTTGGGTTTAAAAATTGTTTAAATAATTGTCTTGCTTATTTTTGCACGTCTACGTAATTCCCTAATATGCGTGGACCTCGCGTCCCCCGGCTACTTGGGTTTAAAAATTATTCAAATAATCGTGTTGCTTATTTTTTCATGTCTACATGACTCCCTTATAAGCGTGAACCTTATATCCCCCCTGCCTACTAAATTTTTCTATCGTTTAACTGAGATAATTATTTAAAAAACAACCATTTTTTAGTTAAAGGCCATACAAAGTATGTAGAAAATAAAATTCTAATGCATAACTTCTTGCAAATATTTTTAAGTTTGTGCCTCATGGGTTTGAGATTTTTGAGATTTTGCCGCCCCCCAGATGCTGCCGCCCCTACGCCATGCGTTGGTGGCGTAAGCGGTAATACGGTCCTGCCCCAGAGCACATATTTGCCACCCTCGCCTTCGGCTCGGGTGGCAATTTACACGTGCTCTGGACTGGCCAACTCTTTACCTCCCTAGTTGCGTAATATACTAATACGCACCACGGGAGTAAATAAAGAATGCCTCATATCGCATGTTTGTCACCTTCGCCTTCGGATCTGGTGACAATTTACATGCGATCTGGGACATTCTTGATTCTTTACTTTTAATCCCTATAGGTGCGTAATACACTATTCTCTTTGAGTTATTCACTTTCTTGCTAGTCATTTTTATCACCATTCTCTTCACTGTCACATTGGAGAGGCGAATTATCAGATATTCCATCTGGCTTGAAATCAAAATCATCCGCATCTGCATCATTAAAATAACAACAGATTGGTATTCAATTTTTATGATTAACATGTATAAAATTAACAAAAAAAAAGAAGTAAAAGAATAACGAGAAAATATTATTTGCCATACAAATAAATAAAGAATTTGACAACGTTTTGACAAAATCAAAAAATTTAAATGAACTATTAATAACAGACTGATTCGATTTATAATAAAGACATGTGTAGTTGTTGAAACTTTTGTAATTATATTTTAAATGCTATTAAAAATAAATATAAGTAGCATACTTGTACGTTGCAAATCTCGTATTTTTATTTATCATTCGACTGATACAAATTGCACGATTATATTAAATAATGACAGTAAAGTAATTGCAAAATTATTAACATTTAAGAATTTATCTGTCTTATATTTCTCATTCTAAACTGTCAAACACATATTTCAATGAATTGCAGTTCAGTGAAAGTAATTAATTAAAACTGTAGCTATCAAATTAGTAGAACAAATAAAGGAATCAATCTTTGTACAGAAATTGAAAATTAGTAATTATGAACTCTATTAATATATCTAATTAGATATTGTATGGCAAATACACTGAAAAAAATTTGGCACTCCAGCTGATCCGATAAGTACATACGCTATGCCGAAAGTACGGTCGAATGTTATACCGCGGTTCGGCACATCTCCTGCCCCGTACTGGCACAGCTCCTGTCCCGTAAAAGCATTGCGCGCCCCGTACTGGCACAGCTCCTCTCCCGTTAGGGACAAACGCTGTGCCAAAAGTGGGTGGTCTGATACACGCAGCGAAGGGGGCGCTGACGAACTGTGATGGAAACAGACGCCGTGCCAAATTTTTTTCAGTGTAATATTTGATTTGTATGGCAAATAATATTTTCTCGTTTAAAATTTTAAAACAATTTTTACTATATATATAATGAATTTTTAAAATACATACAAAAAATTTAAGTTTTTAATACAAATAATTTATATTAAAATTTTTTTTTTTTTTTTTTAATTTCGCCTATTTCAGATCAATTATATTATTAGGAAAATAATACTTACACACACACATTTTACATTTTAAATTTTTATTTATTACGGTACATAAATAATACATATATGTTGTTTGCATTAACTATTAAACATTGATTTAAAAATATCGCGGATAACTTGCCGTAAACGGCAGGTACTGTTGCATGGCCGGTGGAGCATTATGAACGCCTGGCATCATTTGTCCATATGGCGCCATGGGTATCATTTGCGCATATGGCGTCATGGGCATTATTTGCCCATATGGCGCCATTGGAATGGGCTGACTTGGCCATCTCATTGAAGATATGATTTGCTCAATTCGCTGAAACATAAAAAACATAAAATATTAATTTATTAAAAATCTTTATCTTGAAAATTAAATACTTAATTTTTATTACTTAAGGGAAGAAGTAACAATTTTTTTAAAATTTCTTTCAAATGGTGAATTTTAAATCAAATCTTTACTTTCAAAATATTAATTAGAAAAATTAAGTTATACGAATAGCATGAGTCAAAGAAGATATAAAAATATTTTGGCCCGTGTCCCATTCAAAAATATCAAATAAATTGTTGAAACTTTAGGTTATAGCATGATACAAAATTTAAAATCGTAATATCTTTGGATAATAAAAAATACACTATATTTGTATTCAAAAAGAAATTTTAACTGTAGTACCCCCTCAAGTATTTAATTTATTATTATACATCATTTAAAATCTATTTTTAGAAACTTACATCATTAATTTGATCGAATTTTTCATGGAGTGTACGTCTAGGATATGGAAAGCCATTGTACCACCATTGGTTGCGCGAATTATAAGGTCCATTGTTATAATTATTATTATAACCTCCATTTCTCTAAAACAAAAGATTTATAAATTTTAAAAATTACAAAATAATCTAATAAATTTTATAGCTGAGTATTATGTTCAAACTGCTAAATATCTAAATAATAGTACGTTACGATACTAGTGGCATAAGTTATACTTTTCGGCACGACATGTATAAGCGCCCGAGCGATAGCGAGTGCCTGTGCCATAAAAAACGACTTATGACACATGTATCGTACATTATTTTATAGCACTTACTGCATAAATCCGCCATGTTACACTTATCCGTGCCATTAGCAGTCCATTTTTGCACCTTGCAGTATCGCCCGAGCGATAGCGAGGGTGATAAGCACGGTACAATAATGGACTACTTATGTCGCGGATAGGCGTAATATAAGAACGGATTTAAGCCACGCAGTGCTATAAAATAATTTATTAATAATCATTATTAAAAATGAATTACCTGCTGGTATTGATTTCCTTGTCTTCGGTTAAAGTTTCGAACGCCGTTCCCCGGAGGCCCGCCTCCATTGTTCCGGTCGCCCAGCTCCGCATTGTTATTTTCTGCGCCATTATGTCCTTCAGCCACGAGCGCCACGGGTTCCGCTGGGGCCTCCCGTTCATCGTTGTTGCCGCGATCACCGTTTTCCTGCAAATTCTGCAGAGGCGGATCGCGAGGCCCGTTGTTGGCGTCTTCTGGTTGCTGCCTTCGGTTGTTCGCTGCCCTATTATTCCGTCCTCTTCGGTTGTGCTCTACCAGCTGCCAACCGTCATCCTGCTGGTTTCTCCGTTGGTTTCTGCGATTTCCATCTGAAAAAAAAATATTTACGATTTAAGCTCAAATTCTAGATAAAATTCTACATCAGGTGCGGAAGTAGAGTTTTAACCACACATGACGAAAAGTCCCACGAGATAAATAATCTATATCTATTTTATACCTCTGAATAATTATAAGTAAATTTTGTAATAATAAATTACTTACTCGCCATGTCGACTTCAGAAAAAGAAAACTCCTTTGCTCAGTGTGTGTACACGTGTATCCTTGTCCTTGACTTCTATACTTGTTGCCCGGCAGAGTGAGCGCGCATGTACACCCAGCACCGGTGAATCGTCACCCCCTAGATTGATAGTGAAACTAAATTAGGTTGGCAACAGTGAATGCCATTTCAGTCCGAAATAGCGGAATATGAAATTATTGAATGCGTTCCAAAATTATGTCGTTACCCTTATCTAACCGCTTAATGCAGAATACGAATATATGTAATACAAAAAAAAGAAAAATGTAACTGTAATGAAAATAAATAATAACATAATAAGCAAGCATTAAAATTTAATTATTTTGAACATTATGTTACTATTTTTTTTTAAATTGTTACAATTTCAATAATAAAGAACTATGATAAAAATATGATAAATATAATTATAACGAAAACTAATATTTTTATATATTTATAATAACAATATTTATAATAATAATAGTGTGACGTGAATATTACGTCACGTAACTTAGGTGAGCGTCGGGAGACGCACGCACACGCGAACGCGACGAACAAACGTAAGTCCTCGTATGAGAGGCATACGAGAGAGAGAGAAAAAGAATCGTGTCTCGCTCCGACACAGAATTTTGGAGCGCCGCGCGAAGACGCGCAATTAGCGCGAGGAGGGGATAACAAGAGCCCGCGAGTCGCGCGCGAGCCACACACGCGCTCTCTCGTCCCTTGACCCTCGAAGGAGCAACACCTTGACCGGCAGCCCAGGGACACTCTCCTGGACACCACGCCGGGAGCCGGATGGCCTCCGCATCACCTGGAGCGAGCCATCCGGGTAGCAGCCACCCAGCCGTCAGCCCACGGCGATGATCGGCGACGCAGCCGTCCGATCGCAGAGGTGAGCGGCCGAACGACCCGAGGATGCCGCGGACGCAGCCCGCGCCGTCCCAGCCAACGCGCTAAAGCAAGCAGCCGTCTGCCGATGAGCCGCCCATTGCCGTGCATCCAGCGCTTCGCCGAGAGCAGCGAAGCCGCACCAGATCAACGCCGGCCGAGAGCAGCGACGAAGACGACGACACCGACGACACGGTATCTCCACCCTCTCTCTCTCGCTGCGTTAAAGATAATTAGAGTCACGCGTCGAAACAAAGTGCTCCGTGACTCCCGCTCTCACGCGCGCCCCGTAGACGTCGCGACCGCGCGTAATGGCCTTCAGCCGTCAGCAAATACAGCGAAACAATTGCGCACCGGCACCTAGCCGTCGGCCCGATCAGGGCATGTATATTAGTCAATAAATGCCGCGCGATGCGGTTCTAGCATCAAAGAATCGCGTTAGTTTGATCCACCTGACCTTCCTCCAAAAACCCCGATAAACCGGACCGGCCCACTCCCGGCTGACTAGCCGAGCAGCCACGAGGACCGAGTCCTTTTGTGCACGCGAGCAGCAACCTAACGGCGAATCCTCGGGGTTATCACACGACAGATAAACATAAAGAAGCATCAAGCCGCAAGGCTAAAAAGCGATTCGCCCAGGTTCCTTCTCTCGTTACAATAGTGACAGTAATAATATTAAGATCAATAATAATTATAATAGTAATAATAGTAATAATAATAATAATAATGATAATAATTTCAACGCCGCGTTCAAAATTTCAAAAAAAAGGTAATTATTTTGCAACAATATGTTAATGCTTTTTTATTTGTTGTTATAATTTATATAATTATCAACTACGATTAAAGTATACTAACAGACATAACTATAATGAAAACTAACAATATATATAATTAATAATATTTATAATAATTGCAGTTACGGTAATAATAGTAATAACTAATAATTAATTATAATAATAATAATAGTGAAAAAAAAGTAGTCTAATAATTAATCCATCCACCTTCTGCAGCTATGATCTGCTGTAATCTGCCTGGTATGGAATTGACTAGTTTATGGAAATAATCCACTCTACCTCGCAATTCCTCCCAGGACTGATTTACAGCCATGATGAGATCAGCGCGAGTTCGAAGATCACCCCGTGATCGGACGCACCTAACCAACTCAGCCCAAACATTTTCGATCGGGTTGAGATCTGGGGATCGTGCCGGCCACTCCATGACGGTAACATCAGGATGATTGTCAAACCATGCCATTGTCGCTCTCGCGGTATGAGCGGGACAATTATCCTGCATAAAAAAAAGTTGTGGGCGCTCCAATGCCGGATATAGCGTGCGAACTGATGGCAGCATAATATGATCTAAAATCATCACATACTCCTCCGAGTTCATCCTTCGAGTGACCTCAGTAATTTCACCTGGCCCATCAGCTGTCATCCAGGCCCACATAGCAGCAGTCACCCATCCGCTCCTGTGTGTCGGGAGGACGTTTTGCGCATGGTAGCGCTCCCCGTCAAGACGCCACACTCGATATCGGCCGTCTTTATCAGTTGAAAACACCTGATAATTTATTTATTGTTTTATTTATTTATAATGCATTTATATAATTTATTTGCAAATTATATATGATTTTACTTACTTTTTCGTCTGACCAAATAACTTGTTGCCATTCTTCGACCGCTAAATTTTGTAGGCGGTTTGCATAATCCAGTCGCAACAATTTGTTGTCGTCCGTCAACGCAATTTTCTTAGCCGCTTTGTGACAATTCATCCCATATTCCTTCAAGCGCCTTCGAAGAACCATTGCCGAAACATCTCCCAAGTTGACATTTGCAGCCGCTAATTTAATCGGCTCAAATGGACTTTGGGCTACTTCTCCGACAAACAGTAGGTCTTCCTCGGGGGTTGTTACGCGCGGACTAGAATTGTGGGTTCTATTGTCCATCAGTCCGGCATTGCCGTGCTCTTCATAGCGACAGATCCATTTAAGAACGGTGTTTTTATCGAACCCGGTCGCTTGAGCAATGGCAATTGCTGTCATGCCGGCTTGAAACATGCCAGCAATTATTGCAGAATTTTGCTCTACTTGTTGTTTTTGCATATTTTTTCTTTTTAAGGCTATTTTTTTCTTTTTTTACTACCAAATATATCTAAACTAAACTAAATAAAATTACACCGACCTAAATTAACAAACAAAATAGAAACTAAATAATCTCAGTTATCTAAATATAAATGGAAAAAAATTGCAGCTACTTTTTCTCGCGTAAGTTACTTATCCCGATCATAAAATCAGATGAAATAAAACTGGTTAGCAAATACGATTAAATAAATGTCGTTAATTATTTCGGAGCGCTGTCAGAACCAGCGGAACATGAAATTTTAAGCAAGTCTGAGTTTGTGGTTAGTTCCGGGGGCATTCCGCGAGACTAATTAAAACAGAAGAGAATTACGCTAGCGCAGCACCCTCTTTTGTGCATTAGACTAGCGGAATGGCAGTTGAACCGACCACGGACTCAGACTCGGACTCCAAATCCAACGCACCCATAATTATTCTTGATATTAATGTTATTACTGTGCCTATTATTATTATAAATATAAAAATTAATTTTCATTATAATTATATTCATTATATTTTGATCATAATTGTTTATTATTTGAATTATAACAATTTTCAAAAAAAAAACATAATATTCAAAAGAATTACATTTTTAATGCTTTCTATTATTTTATTATTTATTTTCATTATAATTTCGTTTTTATTTTTTTCTAATACATATCGTATCCTGCAAAAAAAGTTAGATAAGTATAGCGACCTAAATTTGGAGTGCGTTCACACTGTGTAACTGAGGTTATTATTACTATTATTACTATTATAATTATTATTGTTCTTAATATTATTACTGTCACTATTATTATTATAAATATTGTTATTATTATAAATATATAAAAATATTAGTTTTCGATATAATTATATTTATCATATTTTTATCATAGTTCTTTATTATTGGAACTGTAACAATGTAAAAAAAAAACAGTAACATAATGTTCAAAATAATTAAATTTGAATGCTTCTTTATTATGTTATTATTTATTTTCATTACAGTTAACATTAAGTTAAGTATTACATTTTTCTTTTTTTTTTGGTTAGATAAGGATAACGACATAATTTTGGAAAGCATTCAATAATTTCATATTCCGCTATTTCGGACTGAAATGGCATTCACTGTTGCCAACCTAATTTAGTTTCACTATCAATCTAGGGGGCGACGATTCACCGGTGCTGGCTGTACTCTGCACGCGACAACAAGTGTTGCCGGCAAATGTGGATGGGGGAGGGGGGCATCGCCACCGTCAGGGCGCAAATGCAGCGCCATATAATAAGTATAAAGAGAGAGCCATATACCCTTGCACGCTGTCGCGCGCCATCCCCCCCTTCCCCGACCCTTTGTTTTAGGATAGGGACAATGTTCCCATCTTAAATGACTGGAAGAAGTGAAGCCTCTGTAGATTTGATCTGTGATTGGATCTTGTTTAAAAGGCGCGATAATTTATAATTAAATATGCATTTTATTTAATAATATTTATTTGGTACTACTTATTGGAAATATTTATTACAATGAAAATGATTAAAGTTGAAAGTATTAAATAAATAATAGTTGTAGATTAAAAAATAGGTAACATGTTTTAAAGTACTTGAAAAGTACTTGAAACCACAATACGATTAGTTATAGAATTGTACGGTTAAATTCAAAACAATAAACAATGTTTTATTTACATATAATAATATTTTAATATTAGAATAAATTATATCAATATTATGTAAAGATTTTATTTTTTATTTAATACTTTACGAAAAACAAAAAATATTCGAATAAGTTTATACTATTAGTTTCTAACTTTAAAATTTTGTATTCGTTGAGAGTAAATGTACTAGAGTATTATATCCATTATTAAAGATGCATGAAAATTAAAAGAAAAAAATTTCCTGCTTATAAGGAATATTCTTAGCATTAGCATGTTTAATAAAAACAAGTACATAAAGCACGCACAGAACGCATGGATTTGGCTGGTATTGGCCGTATCTACAACCTACGCACCAGCGTATGTAACGGCGCGCGCGCGCGCACGCAATGTTGCCAACAATGCCAATGTGTACGGGTTGAAACAAGAAGTATTCCACGACTCCCATGAGTCAAGACCGTCACTAAATTCTCTCGCATATAGATTATAGGTATATCCTATAAGGTATATAGGTCCATATTCGGAGACAGATTGAGGAAGTAGGTAACATTTTAAACGATAGAAAGTAAAATATGCAGTTTTTAAATAGTTTTTATTATGGTGATTCATGAATGAGCTACTCTCATATTAACATCCGAATTTTTCGCTACTTCGCACTCAATTAGCCAATCCAGCATGTTGCATTAGCCCGTGTAAGGAACATAACTTTTCTTCAGACTATTGTGTTTACATTTCGGCTCATGGAGGTTATGTGTGTACTACTTCAAATTAACAAAAAAAATTGCAGAGAACCAGTTGCGATGTCAACAGTCTATAGGATAAGACTTTAATAACGACCGGGATAGGCAGATAAGTATTACTTCTTCTTAAAATTATTTAGAGTATTTGAATAATTGTGAAAGAAAGGAAAGGCTTTTGCATAACTATGATAGGTTGTTTGTATGTGTAATGAAACACGTGGATCCTTTTGAGCAATTAAGTATTTTATTAATTTACTATCAGTCGACGTTTCGGAATCATTGTAGGATTCCCTTTTCCAGAGACTAATTAATTAAATTAACTAACACATATGCCCAATTTCATAGCAATGTAGTTGCTCGTCAATATAAAAAGATTGAATACGTAGCTCTCTCGACATGATTCCGAAACGTCGACTGATAGTAAATTAATAAAATACTTAATTGCTCAAAAGGATCCACGTGTTTCATTACACATACAAACAACCTATCAAAGTTGAATTGCGAGCAGTCTGAAAGGACAAAAAACTCATTTGATTTTGCATAACTAAATTACTCAATACTTTGTATATTATTTTTCGAATAGATACTTTCTGTATGTATAATCTCTCATTTCAGAAAACTGTACGTGCCTAATGAGTAATGAGTATGGGAATCAAAGAAACGCCCGCAGATGAAACCGACTAAAGCTTAACAATCTCAACAAATAACCGGATATATAAAGAACTATGAAAGGATCTGTATTTAGTTTATAGTTCTGGATCATCAAATCATTTAAAAACTATAAAATAGTTATGAACAACTGGAAAAAAGTCAATCACCAATTGCAGCTGCAATAATTAATGATTACAAGAAAAAGTTCCTATTTCAAATTAGAAAATTTGCAGTGAAGTAGTTTCGATGTCAACAGTCTACAGAATTAGATTTTAGTAATGACAGAGATAGAGTTAGATAAGTATTACTTATTGTTGAAACTATTTTAAGTATTTGTATCACTGAAATACTCACAAGGAGTGTATCTCAGATCCGGGTCATGGATCCTTACCAGCATGCAGGATCTTTCTTCTTTTACCTAAAAATGGAAGTATGTGCGATACTAGACCCTAACGCTCTGAGGATTCTGAGATATAAGCCTTGAATTATTTAAAAATTTAATGGTATTTTCCACTAAAATTACAGTTTTGGCGGGTGAGCCTTCCCCTAATACCTATAAACAAGCATACAGACATGATTACTTGCTTGATTATGATATCACATGGTACAATGTATAAAAATCTCTCATAAAAATATCCTTAATTATTTTACATTACATTATTTGATGACGTAAAAGCCCTTAAATTGCTTATTTGACGATAAAACCTTGCATTTATACCTGTAAATAAGAATTCAGACATTGTTATCGCTTAAGTTCTGGTTTTATATAGTAAAATATATTATAATTTTTCACAAAAATACTATTGTTAAATTTACATTACCTTGTTTGAAGTCATATAATGCCTTCTTTCCCAATATTTCTCATTTAAATTGCAATATAAGCAATTGTCGCCTTGGAGGCCTTGATCGCCTTGAAGGCATTGTATGACTTCAAACAAGGTAATGTAAATTTAACAATAGTAGTTTTGTGAAAAATTATAATATATTTTACCGTATAAAACCATAACTTAAGTGATAATAATGTCTGAATGCTTATTTACATGTATAAATAATAGGTTTTAACGCCAAATAAGCAATTTAAGGGCTTTTACGTCATCAAATAAGGTAATGTAAAATAATTAAGGATACTTTCATTAGAAATTTTACCGTGTGATACCATAATCAAGCTAGTAATCATGTCTGTATGTTTGTTTATAGATATTGGAGGAAGGTTCATCCGCCAAAACTGTAATTTTAGTGGAAAATACCATTCAATTTTTAAATAATTCAAGGGCTGTATCTCAGAATCCTCAAAGCGATAGGGTCTAATATCGCACTGGCTTTCATTTTTAGATAAAAGAAGAAAGATCCTGCAAGCTGGTGAGGATCCATGACCCGGATCTGAGATACATTCCTTGTCAGTACATTCTTAAACAAATATATATTATTTTTCAAATAGATACTTTGTGTATGTTTTTCTCTCATTTCAGAAGACTGTACGTACCTAATGAGTAATGAGTATGGGAATCAAAGAAACATAATGTTGGACCTCTTAGACGGCTCACGAAGACCGTCAGAGACATATCAACGAGTATCTCAGCTCCCAAAAGTGAGAAGTTTATTTTCATTTTGTCCATCCATCCTGGTAATTTGGGTATTAATCTTGCTACTACCAAGATTCTGATTGGAATCCTCAAATGGACTTGCAGGCTATGGATCATGTTCATCGTATCGGCTAACAAAAACAGGTAATATATATATATATATATATATATATATAGGCTAGTAAGTTTGAGGAGCTCAACCCCGGTCGGTCAGAGTGGCTAAAGAAATAATAACCCTCAGGTTACCGACTCTAGACAAATAGACTCTAGAAAACCCCTCAAACTTCCGCTCGGATGCTGAATATATAGATTGGAAGTTTGAGGAGGCTCCTCAAACTTCCCATAACCCCTCAAACTTCCAAGCGGGTGCTGAATATAATCCTCAAACTTCCAGAATTTCATATTTATATATATATATATATATATATATATATATATATATATATATATATATATATATATATATATATATATATATATATATAATTCCAGTAACAATTTCTTCAAAATTTATCTTGTGAAAATATTTATAGAAATTGGGCCAAACTCCATAATATTATTTATAATTAATATTATTATAACTAAATAATATAGTATCACAAATAGATAGTTTTCTAGACAAATTGCTTTTATTATTCTTTCATTCTTTATTTATATTAAAAACTTAAATTTTTTGTATGTATTTTAAAAATTCATTATATATATAGTAAAAATTGTTTTAAAATTAGATATATTAATAGAGTTCATAATTACTAATTGTCAATTTCTGTACAAAGATTGATTCCTTTATTTGTTCTACTAATTTTATAGCTATAGTTTTAATTAATTACTTTCACTGAACTGCAATTCAGTGCAATGAATTGAAGTTAGACTCGTATCCATGATAATGTTCTTGATAGAATGAAAATAATTGTTTGCGTCAAATAATTTAAGTATATAAACTGTGTGGACCTAACGACTACCAAGTTTTCGTAAAAAGGTAAATTATTTCTTTTTACAGCACTCATCTTACTTCAAAAAATACAATTTTTCTTGCTCGAGCTGGACCAGCCAGAATCACTCGAATTCAATAACAGAATGACGCCGGTGGTTTTGGAAAGTGTATTTTTGACGATCGTTTCTACACAACGTGCTTTACTAAATACGAAAAAATGTAGCTATTTCCTCGAAAAAAAAATGGATTTCAAACCTTCATTGAGTGACTTATATTACAACAGAATAAGCCTATGAGACAAGCGTGGTTCAATTCAAGTAAAATAGGATAGTACAATTCGTGCTGAGAATCTACCGGTTCTACACAGAGCTAATGGTGGCAACACTTTAACTTGCAGGATTTCCAATTTTTAAAACGTCTGACTTAGCCATTTCCAATAATAATGTTTTCGGAGGCGTACTCCTTTTTTCTTATGAATATAATTTAGAAATATTGCTATTATTTATTACGAGAATTATAAGTAATAGTAAGAATTACGCTGACTGTGTTGTGCTTTGTATGAACTGATTTTTAATTTTAGAAAATGATTTTAATAACTGTATATACAACGAAAGATTCAAAGTTCATTTGTAATATAAATTATAGTACATTACGATACTAGTGGCATAAGTTGCACTTTACGGCACGGCGTGTATAAGCGCCCGAGCGCAGCGAGTAGGGAGGTAAAGAGGGACACCCCAGAGCACATATTTGCCATTGCCCCTCTTTACCTCCCTACTCGCTGCGCTCGGGCGCTTATACACGCCGTGCCGTAAAGTGCAACTTATGCCACTGGTATCGTAATGTACTATAATTTATATTACAAATGAACTTTGAATCTTTCGTTGTATATACAGTTATTAAAATCATTTTCTAACATTAAAAACCAGTGCATACAAAGCACAACACAGTCAGACTAAACTTTTTTAGTTTGTAAAGTCTCGCAAAAAATGGAATACGAATTAGGTGGCGAATGTGGCGGACGTAATTTGGTCTGTGGCTGCTGTGATCCGCTGTAGTGCGGCCGGCCAACGGCACCCGCAGAGTCGAAAAGTCAAGCGAAGCTCTCGCGAGTTCGACGTAGCCGTCCTATCGACGTTGTAAGAGAATGTGTTTGAAGGATCCTGGTTTTGGGTTGATCAATGTATTATTTAGATAAGATCCTTTGAAAAACTGAGTTGATGATTGTCTCAGCAATAATTATCTAATAAAAATAGAAAAATATTCTCCTGGCAACTATATCTTGGAATTTTCCTTCGTCGAATCAGACTTAGTCTATTTGTAGAATATATACAAGAAAAGACCTGCAGGATATATGTTACATATCGAGCTAAAGTAGGTAGTGCTCGACGAATGTGGTGAACACCATTTGGTCGGTGGCTGTTGTTATCTGCTGGAGCGCGCCCGGCCAACAGCACCCACAGAATTGCAAAGCCAAGTGAAGCTCTCGGCAAACGCGGTCAACGTAGCCGTGCTAAAGGGTACTTTTTTATCAATCAAAGTAGACAAATTTTCCTTTATAAATACCTGGATGTGTATATTATACCCAAAACGGTTTCTAATCGTTTTTCATCAATTTTTTCATAGTTGTAAATTTAGTTATTAGTTGTACACTTGATGTGGTTTTATAGTTGTAAATTTGGTGTTTAGTTGTACTATTTGGTTCTTGCAATTATATGACGGTTTTAATGTTTATTTTTGAATTAGAAGAACTAACGTTAGATATAATAAAAAAATGTAGAGAACAATCATATAACAACGGGAGCAATATGTTTGGATCTTACTCAGGACATTAAGAGTACAATTTTTTTTATTTTTTATCATGAAACTGCTGTATAATTTTTATTAATTTAATTTTTTAGAAATACAGAATTTTTTCTTTTATCAAAATACATAAACTAATAGTAGTAGTACATACTAATACATCAAGTAATAAATAAACGAGTGCATTCAATAGCGGTTTGGAGGGTACATAGACCATGGCGGAATTATTTGTGGTGGGCCACCACAAATAATACCACCACCATAAGCTGGTGGTGTCATCGATTGCATAGGGGAATACATATAGCCGGATATCCCGCCGGTAAGTACGTCGCTGGCTGATTACTTAATAGAATAATCATGTATTAATTATTCTATTATAACTGTTATAGTTTGTACAACTAGGTTGTGTAAAATACCAATATTTTAATTTTTTTAATAAAATATTTTTACATGCCACGTCTATTATTGACAGAGAATCGTCGTTTTTTACTAATTGTTTGATTTTTATTGTTCAACTTTTTTCTAACATTTGAATTATTAATTAATAACAAGGTTACAGTTATATAATTATTATTTAAAATTAAAAATTTATTGCAGTTTCGATTTATCACTACTACTTTTATTAAATAATACAATGTATTTAAGAATTTTCATAAGTTAGGTATATTAAAACTTTTATATATTAATTGGATATTAAATAATTTGTTGTTATTTTTCAACGTTTTGTTAAAATGACTAAATTATAATATAGGCTCTACACATAATATTTATTTTATTAACTACATTTTAGATATTAACTTTATTCGTATAATTATTTTGAATATCGCACAGTGAGTAACCATATATTGGAATCTGTCATCGGTCATGCGACCCTCGTGGTGGCACGGTGTACTAGAGCTGGCTAGGAAGGAAGGCACAGTTTGGACGCGCAACTCGATGCGCATCTCGACGCGCGCCATGACGCGCCCCTAGTGTAGATACTCCCTAACACTGTACTGATGCACAGAACGGGCTCTTCTGCGCCATGTTGGCTATGGCTAAGGTATAGCTGTATATTTTGGCCACGCCCCCATGTCAGATCCCAATAGTTAAGTGTATAGAAAATTTTTTAAAAGTAGGGGAGCAGTGTTGCCATATTTCCAGAGTCTTTTTGAAGAAGGCTATGCTATAGTATCGTTTATAACTGTCAAAAAGATATTTATAGTGATTTGATATTAATATTATTTGATAGTAATAATATTTATAATAAAAAATTAGGAGTGATATTTTTCTTACAATACTCACTTAGATTGAATATTGCGTTGTACAATCTACGTTTATCGTTTGATTAAACATCAACGATGGAAGAACCGTAAGTCTTAAAATTACTCGTTTAAGGGGGCAAGCCTGGGTTAAAGCCTGAAAAAAGATTTTAGTATAATTAGTCAGGTAATTAATTTTTTTAATCTATATAGGAAAACAACTTTATACCTCAAAAATATACATAAAAAACATTTTAGCACCTCCCTGGCCTCCATATTTTGAGCAAGGAGCGCGGGAGCGCTCCGAAGGTAACAACATGCTTTATATTGTCATACCATGTTGCACAAAAAGTTTCATGTAAAAAGATGTTCTCATATTAGAGATATTAAATACTGAAAAATTTTATGTATGGTTTCTGATTCTAAACTTTTTCCATTCGATTCTTCCGACTTCCGGTTCTTCCGACCTCTGGTTATATATATATATATAAACCCGTATCTGGTAGACCTAACCTTATTACACATAATAACATGTCAGTATTTATCATATACCATATATGGTATATCACACATATAATAGATCATATGTACCAAATTAATTCTTTGCAGTTTTTTGTAACGTTCATTTCCTATTAATGATTTCGGACACACAGCCTTCCTTCAAGTGACAATTTTCATACTCTAAAATACATTATATACGCCTATATCAGATAACTTTTCTAAGATTAGCTATATGCAAGAATTGTTATTCTTCGATCGATTTATTGAAACCTTTGTTGTACACATACCTTCAAATATTCCGCGAGAGGAATCTGACAGTTGAAATTGGTAAGTCAAAGTTCTACTCGTCTCCAAAGTAGGATGTGCGTAGGATCCAGAGTAAGATATGTCTTCATATATTATGCTATTTTCAAACTTTGTCTCATTGCTCTGAAGAATTTGAGAAATGATAAAATCTTAGGTATGAAGAACTTAAAAGAGGAAATTTTTTGAAATATAACGTGATCTCATTCTACTGTATAGTGGATAATTCAAGAATGTAAAAAATGTGCTGGTGTTGCAGGAATAACAGTAGAATTACTTGATATTCCAAATTAGATATAAAAGTAATTTTCGCATTATGAAACAATAATAGTTTAGAAAAAAGATCAACTATACTCTCAATTCTTTTTTACACAAGCTTCTTAAAAAATGTTTTTTGAAAAATGCTAAAAGACGTCGATTCACTTTCACTCTTTAACATATTTCAGTTTTTAAAAAATCGGTAACTTCCATTCAAACGTTCTGCCTGATTTGAGGTGGAACTGGTCGTTGACATTAAAAAGGCAAGAGTACACTACTAATGCGCTTTCATATATCTGTATTTTCATATAAATATTCTTCAAAGATCTATGTGGGAATTGTGACTTTGAAAATGAAATGAAGTTGTAATAGAATGTGTACAAATCTTTATTTACCTTTTGTAAATACTTCTCCAGTCCTATTCCTATTTACAATTCATTAAGTATTTTATTTTGCACATTTATTATGCAATCTATGAGAAGATCAATATAAGTTTGATATTTTGTCTTTGAACATTCATCATTGTGTTCCTAAAATTTTACCAAGTTTTCACAGTTTTTAAACACATAAAATTAGTTAAAAGTCATAAAAGTCTGACTAAAAAGATGTCCTGTAGAATATACACTCAATGCGTTAAAATCGATATATAAGCAACTAAAAATATTTTATTTTTTATTGTTGATTTCACTTATATATACATGGATTTTAAAAAACCGTTACAAGCATAAAATTTAATAAAATGATACTAATGCATAATAACTATTGCTTTAAAAAAAAAAGTATTAATTAGAACAGCTAGACATAGAATATTTCTCAATTTTTCAATTTTAATTTAAACAAATGTATGTACCTTTAATATTCTTCTCTTTGCGGCATCTTGTTATCACTTACATATTTAATGAAAACAAAATCTCAACTTTTTAAAATCATTCAAATCATTATGCATTAATTTCAATGAAAGAATAGACTAGGCTTGCAAAAGCTTGAAGGTTAACAAATTAAAACACAATTTTAAATAAAACACATCGATAAAAATTTGTAACACAATGTTGATGATACCTTCTCTCTCTTTTACTTAAAAAATAATTTTCATTTATACATCACAATGCACGTAAGTCTTATAAAATTATGCATCTGTAGTGTCCATTTTATCTTGATCCTTATCCCCTGAATAATACTCGTTAGTTGGTTCAACAATTTTATCAAGATCCTGTGTATTTGTCCTTGCATCAGGATCAGATTCAGGTTGTCGATCTTCTTCTGGTGGTAACATATCATACGGTACATTTTGCATTTGCACACTACGTGAGTGTTGTATCATTTTAAGGTTGTCATAAACATGCCTTGTAATAGCCTCTAGATATTGTTTACTATTGGCATTATCTTGCCTCGTGACAACCTCTGGATGTAACGTAAAATCAGGACCAAAGTATTCAATATATTCAGTAAGAGGCAGTTCATTGCTAATAAATTCATCCACTAGTGGTGAAGTTTCATATGTCCAAAATCCTGCTACATTTCTCAATGTGTAACCTCCACCACCAACAGTCAAAAGTGGCACATTCAAGTCCCTTACAAACCTGACACATTCACCATGGCCCTTTGTACTCAAACTAAAGCATCCAAGTCTGTCATTAGCCAAAAAATCAGCCCCACACTGTAGTACTATCGCAGTAGGTTGGAAAAACTCCATTACATATGATATGATAGGTTTGAAGATTTGCACATACGAAGTATCGTCAATGCCTTCTTTTAGGGGTACATTGACCGAGTAATATCTACCACTTTCGACACCAATCTCATACATATCACCAGTGCCTGGGAAGAAGTAATTACCATATTTATGGAATGAGACCGTCATTACAAGATCAGTGAGGTAAAAGGCTTCCTGAACACCATCACCATGATGAACGTCGATATCTATATATAGCACGCGCGCGTGATGCTTTAATAACTCAAGAATTGCAATAACTATATCATTGATGTAGCAAAAACGCGAAGCTTCAAATTTCTTTGCATGATGTAAACCACCACTCTAATTTATTGCTATATCGCAGCTTCTATTGTTTAACTTTGTAGCTCCTAAAAATGAAACATTATTTGTATTAAAATTTATTGTTTATTAATATAGCAATTTAATTGAAAGAATAATTAGCAGTGTTCTTATGAAACTTATACCTTCTAATGATGCTCCAGTATACATTGAACAAAAGTCAAATAGTCCTTCAAAAACTGGACAATCATTACCAACATTAAAGTGAGTCAGGTACTTTCTGTAACTTTGTAAGTTTTGTGGTGTTACCCTTTGTAAAAATTCAACATATTCGTCTGAATGAAAACGACACATATCATGTGTACTTGCTTTGTATGGTCGATAAATTTGCATCTTTTTATGCAAACTATAATTCAATACTAAACTGTGAATAAATGAAAGCCTATGTGATTTCATTGGATGTCCAGGACCATAGTGAAAATTTCCCACATCTGGAGTATAAAAATATGATACCTTTTTATGATAACTCATTTTAAATATAACTTTTTACCTGCAAAAGTTGTAAACCAATTAAGTACAATTAAAGAGTACATAATATATCAAATTTTTGATATGTACTCTTTGATTGTACTTAATAGGATATATTTCAAATTGCCTGTTAAAAACATAAGTTTTCTACACGTAAAAAACTATGTAACATACTCTACGGAACTTTCGGGCTTTTCTACAATATTTCACATGAACACCACACAGCTTAAAATTAAAATTTGAATTATTAATATTTGACTACTATTGCTAAAACAAATTGATATTTCGCCGTACTGGTAAATCGTGGATTTATTGGTATTGGTAGTACTAATAGAGTAATACTCGTAAAAATATAAAACGGTTACAAAAAATTACCGGTAAAGCGTCTTCGATTTTGAATTCTAAGATTATGAAAAAAATTGTGTAAGATGGACAAAAAAATTAATAAATAAATTTGATATTATCAAATTAATGTATGGATATTGTTTTTTCTTAAAATTACATTTTAATTATTTTCAGCTGTACTCTAATATTAAATTAAAAATTTATTAGAATGTTATCGATTATTTTCAACATTGAAAAGAGTTCGACAAATTACGGATATAAAAACGAAATTTTCACGAAAATTCGGTTTTTTCCGTTTTAGCTTCTTTTTCCCAATAAAAAACGAAATCGAATTTCGAAAAACAGGTTGCGGGAACATATTTTCAAAGAAATTTTTAAACTAAAAATGAAATAAAAAAAATTTTGATTCTTTCATCATTTTAACCCAGGCTTGCCCCCTTAATTTTTCATCCATAATTAAAATAACGTCAATAAAAATAATAACATGATGAAATTTTAATGTATGTATTTAGAAACTTTATTAACTCTAAGTTCGTCAGAGGTCCAGATGTCGATGACATATCAATTGAAGTAAGAGGTTACTCTTTTATGGCAGAAATTAAGAAAGCATCAGCAAAGTTTCAACCCTATTCACTGATTATGGTAAATAATTTAAATATTTTTCTTTGATCTTTCTATGAAATATTATTTTACTGAAATGCTAACAAGAAATTAAAAATAAAAATTTTACTAAAATTATATTAAATGAAATTTTGTTTTTGGAACAATGCATCATATTTATTGAGGAAGCTTACATATATGTAAGCTTATATATATATGGGGCATTCTCTGTCAACGCGACACCCCCTCTGCCCAGAACAATTTTGATCCAAATGAGGTCTACCTAGGCTCAAATGAAAGCTCTTGACTTCTACTTTCGAACGCCGTCTGGCGATTCCGAAAATTCAAAATGGCGGATCCAATATGGCGGCTGAAAGTCTCGGAATGATGGAAAAACAAGTTTTTCTTCACTCTAATAGCGAATCTGATACGAAAATTGTTATTTCTTGCCACTAATATGAAGTTTGCGACATATTTTCTTACTACTACCGTTCAAAGCGAGCGGTTAAAATTATATTTCAAGGTCATTTTGAAGGTCAAAAGTTATTTTCTGGATTTTCGGACTAGTATTCCACGAAACTAGTAGAAAACTTGATTACGATCATAACTGGACTTGACCTTGGATCATTTTTCAAGGTCATGATTTCTGTCTCTGCATAATTAATGTTTTGTTGAACGTAACCTCCTATGGGACATTTGTTCCTTTGTGCATATCGTGGAACCGGCGATCTAAAAATTTCATGTATAAAATCCTTAGAGAAGATAAAGTTCCACAATAGAACTATCAAGTAGTTTTAGCATAACCCATTCTGAACCACGTGGAGGTACTACTTCTCTCAAAACATAAAAAAAATTAAAAAAAAAGGAGGATAAAAAATACAAAAACTAGAATATTATAAAAAAAATTCAGTATATTTTCCCATTGAAAATTAAAGTAGAACAGATACAGACTTAGCAGCATTCGAGTACCTTTTCATGATAACTTTCCCGTCACTTGATAATTGAAAAGAATGATGTTTAGCAATCTGTGGGACAGGTAATGCATCTTGTAACCTACGATTGAGTTTCCTTTTGAATTTATCATGTTCAGTCTGCGTAAAATAAAAAATCCTTATATTTTCAAAATGATTTTTAGCCCACTTCACAAGAGATGTGTGATTCAGAATAGCATCTTTCGGTTTCGCCTTCAAGCTAGCTCTATAAGCTTCTCTTTTAAATATTGCACCAAGACCATCATAACAGCTTTTACCATGAGCAGTGGTGCAAAAATGCCACTCTTCCTCAATACCAAAATCTTTCTCATGATGAAGAAGATTTGCTATCTGAAAGCGGTTCTTGAAATGCTGTTTTGCTCCGTCTGTCACGTAAATAATCTTTTTAAGTTTTTTTACTTTTCTCTTGATTTCTGGAATCAATAAATTCTGAATAGTATAGACAGAAGAAGTGCCATGCTTCAAGCTATTCGACAAGAATACACAACTTTCATGCTTCAGCTCTGAATCTTCTTTATAATAGTGAATAGCTGGAAAAACAGTGCACTGGTCATTATTAAAATGGAAGGCTTGAGATGCATCTTGAACTGCAAAAGAGTAATTCTCAGAATAGTCGAACATTACCAGAACTTCTCCATTGCCTAGATTACTTTTTGTTTGAGCAATGAAATTACCTTGTTCTTTGGCAATATATGAGTGGGGTTTGAGTATCGCCAATTTGGCATATAATTCATCAACAAATTCTTCAACTGGTAGAGTTAAATTCTGCAAAGTTGATCTATCCGTTCCTGACCACGCACAGTACTCAATTTGTGAGATATTTGCCCCATCCAATATTTCAAGTAAACGAGACGTAAGATTTTCAGAACCAGGGCACTTCGAACATTCATCCAAGTGACAGTCAGGTGTAGGATTCTTACACATAATTTGCTGTAAACAATCTTTATAACTACAAATGGGTTCTTCTTGATTTTTCGTGAGCTTCTGAATATCGATTGCATCCAACATCAATTTACAATTTTGATGAATGGTGCAAACGCAGACGCTATGCGTTCCTCTAGCACCAGCAAGGACACAATGTTTTGGTCGTAATTTCGCGAAAGTACTGAATCCTACTTGCACTGTTGGTTCTGCTATCTTGAATAATTCGTAAAGTTCTCGTAAATCGAAATATAAAAGACGTTTCTGCACCTGAGCCCGCTTTCCATCAATAATAACAGAGGCAGTATCTTTTCGACCCGGCATCAACCGACTGTGCAAATCGTTATTATAACATTCAACAATGACTTCTATCACTGCCTTTGACAAAGTTTTACCATGTTTAGCCGTTGTTGTAGCTAAAATACCTCCATCGGCTTTGAGTTTTTTCGACTTTCTTACTAAATATCTTGATGTATTGAATTCACGGGAAATTCGACTAATATTTCAAGTTGATGGGGCGATTGTAAGTATAGTTAGTTTCAAAGGGTCATTAACTGCTAATCTAGAAAACTTTTCTTTTAATTCTGAAAACATGTCTTCCAATTCGATTTCTCTAGCTGATCGTGTAGCTTCTTGAACAGATTTATCAATACCAGTGTTTTCTGATGTCGTCTCTATATCCATGTTTTCATATTCGTTGTTGCCTTCGTTATCTCTTGTACCAATAGATGAAATGGGAGATCCACATAACTTTCTACACTTACTACAAATTTTTTAATTATCTGGCAAATCTGGAAATCTTCGTTTTAAGTTGTTCGACAACAAGCGTAAATCATTACCTATGTGACCCTTACCATTGAGAGGGTTGATACAACGATCGGACCGTGCTACAGTAGACATATTCAATCCATCTAAGTAAGTGATAATACTCGAATATAATAACGTAGGACTTTTAGAACAGGTGCTGTGAAAAATGTCTTCGAATTAATTTGAATCCTCTCGAAAATCGATGGGAACTATATGTACGAAACGTTTAGAAAAGATAATGTACGAAATAGAGAACCACAGATACATCAAAGAGTTAGAGTAACAGCCGCACTAAACTTTTAGAGAAGCATCGGTACTTAAAGAGTTTCGAAAGAGGAATAAAAAAGTTAGAGAAATTTTAGAAATGTTCTATTGTAAAGTTTAATTACAGGGTTATCAAAAAGTATGGGACCCCCGTATTTTCCCAGAAACGATATTTGTTTAAAAAGCTAAGGTCATACCGTAAGTAATTTTCAACGAGGATTTGTCTGGTCTGATGACCTTGAATCTGACCTCGTCGTTGACCTTCAAAATCAATTAAAAATTGCAAAATTCAAAAATTTTGCAATTTTTGATCGCATTGTATACGTGTATAGTCACACGGCCTTACACCAACTATAGCATCCACGGCGTCACGTCGGTTTTTTTCTCTCAGTGCGTATACTGCACGATTTTTGTGCAGGAGGAGCACCAAATCAAAAAAGCAGTAGCAGCACAAATGTGTTGTACCATTGCCACACTTTTTAGTGCTTCTTCTGCCCTAAACTTTTGTACTCCTGAAGAACGATGAAATAGATTAAATGCGGAACAATTTTTGTGCAACATTCGCTCTAAAATGGGAGAGTAAAGGACTTAATGTTTAGTTACGAAACAATTCTTGCATTTGGTATTGATACTTTACGCTAACGCGTTTCTTCTCCACCAAACTTTTTTCAGTGATTCTGAAATGTTTCAAAGTGTGGATATAACCACAGTTTTTCTGTTACTGTTCCGAATTAGAACCGATTGATAGCATGAATTGAAGAAGTATAACTGCGAAAGAATCGGTTTATTAAAATTAGAGCTCACCATGAAAATAACCTTGAAAAATGATCTAAGGTCAAGTCTAGTTATGATCTTAATCAAGTTTTCTACTAGTTTCGTGGAATACTAGTCCGAAAATCCAGAAAATAACTTTTGACCTTCAAAATGACCTTGAAATATAATTTTAATGCTCGCTTTGAACGGTAGTAGTAAGAAAATATGTCGCAAACTTCATATTAGTGGCAAGAAATAACAATTTTCGTATCAGATTCGCTATTAGAGTGAAGAAAAACTTGTTTTTCCATCACTCCGAGACTTTCAGCTGCCATATTGGTTCCGCCATTTTGAATTTTCGGAATCGCCAGACGGCGTTCGAAAGTAGAAGTCAAGAGCTTTCATTTGAGCCCAAGTAGACCCCATTTGGATCAAAATTGTTCTGGGCAGAGGGGGTGTCGCGTTGACAGAGAATGCCCCATATATGTTGTGGACTTTCTGTAAAAATTCAAGTTAACATGAAAAGTCATAAAAAACATTTACGGTATTTATATAAGTCAATTTTTAGTTTTTTATTTCACTCACTCGAAGAGTGTACTACATTTAGGTCTGGGATTAAGCTGAAATTTTGTAGTATGTCTTCTATTGACTTATAATGAATGTAGCCAAATCCATAAAGTGTGAAGCGAAAAAATGTCTGACCTAGCCCAGAGATAATATTTGGATAATTTATGGAAAATATAAAATATTCAATATAAAATTAATTATACGGTTACTTCAATTTCATTTATACTTAAAAAGTATTTTTTTATAGATAAATGAACTATACTAGACGTGATCTAATATTAATTTATGAGATTGTTTACCACAATTTCATTAGGTATTCATTTAAAATAATAAATGTGCGCAAATTGAGATTACATATCGTCGTTCCCGAATAAGAAGGTGCTAACTCAGCGGCCGCTTCGAGAAGGTGCCAACTCAGTGGCTGCTTCGAGAAGGTATCAACTCATCGGCCGATTTGATAAGGGGCCAACTCAGCGACCCGTTCGAAAAAGGGCCAACTCGTTAGTTGATTTTTTTTCGCTAGATTTAAGTTGGCAATACGAAAATTGTAATACAGAAGGAATTAAAAATTTTGTTGCTTTTCGAAACACTTTTAGTAGTATGATTTTGTTAGCTTATTATATTTTATATTATGTTACAAAAATGTTGAACATTTACAATTTAAAATTTACTTAACATTTAAATGAATTTATAATAAAATTTTGTAATATAAATTTTATTACATTTTGCTTTTTCAATTTTTATTTTATTCTAAATATGTAAAAAACTTATTTTCAAATTTTCCCGCGCATGTTCGCCCTAAACTCGTTAGCAGCGCACCGTTTCGAAACTTTCGAGATATATCGAATTTCTTGAGAGATTTCATGTAGCGTTGGCCATCTAATGTGTTCGTTGAGTGTTGTATTCAAACTTACCGAAGAAAAGACGACCGCCGAAAGAGAATTTTAGTGCTGAATGTTAATTTGATAGTACTTTCAATCTACAATTCTAATTAGACCACGAGTTTCCATAGACTCGGAGTGGTAGCTGTGTAATTACAGGTAAACAAAACACCTCTGCTAAACGATTATTATCTCTTAACTTCTTACATTCTTCATTTTTAGATTTCTACTTGGGCAACGATTTTTCAATGCCAATCTGGTGTTGATAGACATGAAGTGGTACCTAGTTGTGTAATAACAGGTAAACCCACGTTTCCTAACCTCTTAACTCTTAAGTTTATTTATGTCGCATTCTTCTGTTTCAGATTGTTACATGGGGGACGATTGCTTTCTAGACAAGCTTAATTATTGCTCATCTCCACTCTATCAGGTAAAGTTTAAATAATATATTAATTTACTCGTTTTTTGCAGATGTACGCCTCTCTTTGGTATGCCACCTGTTTTTGGAAATTGATCCTTGATGTTATACCTGACTGAACCTCCTCTATATGCTGCTACTGGATATACTGCTGCTGGAGATCATGCTCTAGACGTTGCTGGTACTTGCAGGAGATGAGACTACATATTTGCAGATACGAATGCTAGGTACCTGCATTTGTTGTCGAGAGGGGTTAGGACACAGCTGTGTGACAGCAGGTAAAAAAATCCTCGTTTTCAAACCTTTTAGCTGTCGAATTGAGTTAATTGTTTTCCATTCTTCTTTTCTATAATACTACAAGAGCAGCGGTTTGTTTTAGAAGCAGCCTTCACTATTGCATCTCCTCTCCAACACCTAAGGTTTAAAAAAGAACCCATTAATTTACTTGACTTTTGCAGATGTACGTCTCTCCTGTGGTGTGTCACCTAAATTATTATTAAAAATGTTTTTCTGATGTTACACCTGACTGGATATGCGATATATACTGCTGCTGCTGCAGATGATGCTGTTAGAAAGCCTTTTGTTTTTTGAGATGCTGGTAATTATGAGAGGTCGGCTTCTACCTGTATGCATAGACTAATACCATCTTGTTCCCAGATATACTGGGATCTTGATGTAGATGCCATTAGTGCTGAAGTCACTTTTGTCCAGCAATAAAGATGTATGTATCTGTGTGTGTGTGTGTGTGTGTGTGTGTGTCTGTTTATGTATCAGCGCTCTAGTGATTAATCATGTGAAGTGTAATTATTTTCTAGGTACCGGTGTTGTGTATTTTATATTTTATATTAGTAGTGTTGCAAGGGAGATTAAACTCGCATTAAGGAGATTGTAAGTAAAATGTGCATAATTGTGTACTGTTATGACTTTCCACCCAGAGTTTTGTTATAACATGAGGTTCAGAAGGATTTTAATATAAAAAAATCAGCCACATCAAAAGAACTTCCTTTTTTATTAAGAAAAATAAAATCTTTTTGGAAAAAATTAAATAATCGGTATTTACATTAATAATATACTAAACAAAACATAAATCATTAATAAAATAACTATAGCAATAAACTTATTCCATAAATTTAACATAAAAATTGTGGTATTCAGTTGGTATCAATTTTTTATTCATGAGAGTCTGAAAATCACCTAGTTTTCCTTGATCCAGTTGTAATTTTGTGACGTAGCACGGCTCTAAATTTTTGTCTTTGTAAAGATTTATTGCTTTAATTTCTTTTTGATCATAATTTTTTCCATATATTATTTCTGTTTTGCTAATTTTTATTCATGTTACTTTCGATATAGGAATATTTTTCCATTGTTTCTTCACCGCAGAATTAGCAAAATTTTTAAAATCTGACTGATTTAATACTTCAACATGATATTGAGGGTCATTTATTTTTGCTGTGCGTATCAAATTGCACCATTGTTCTTGTGTGAACATTGATTTATTTCTTGCAGTACGTTCAATGGGTAGAGTGCATGCAGTCCCCATCTGTTTGGGTGTGACCCTAAAATATAAAATATCTAAAAATTATTTTAATAAATTAACAGTTTAGTATTGAATGATAAAATTAATCTTGTTGTGTAATGTTATTTTCTTCAAGAACTATATAATTTATTATGGTTTACCTGTATTGGATTAATACATCAGGATTAACTGTTGTGGCCTTCATATACATTGTGTATAAAATGCAATTGCTGTTTTGTCCTCCACAATTGTCACTGTAGAAACGAAAATCTTCATAACACAATTTGATATCGTTTCATTGAAATGAAGCAATAACCTTCTTTCACAGTCAAATCAAAGATTGTGAAATTGTAAATCGACAATTTCCTTTAATAATAAAATGTTGAAGACTCATCACATGGTACATTCAAAACTTTTTGCAAATCAAATGATGCACATAAAATTGTTTTCTCAATCAAAGCAGTCTCTTTATCTGTTTTCATTAAATTTCTTGCATATTCCTTATTTTCAAGATGTTTATCTTATATATGTTGACCTTGAGCAATTAACTTTTCTTCTGCTTTTAAATTATTAAATACTGTGCAGTCATCGCATTGGTTTTTTGGTTTGTGAAACGACAAATTATAATCTTCACAAAATACATCTATAATGATGTTTGGAAGGTATATCAGTTTCACCCAATTTTGTCATCTTTTCTTTATAATTTAAATACAATTTATTAATGGTCAATTCACTTGACAAATATTCTTGTGACGATGAAGCTTTGCAATAGTGTAAATCAACCCTATTGTAAGAATCAATATGTTGCCGCACTAAATCTGTGATTTCAGGTTTGATTCTTCTGAGCCTATTAAGATGCTTTCCTCTAGCATCTGATTCAATCTGACCGGTGGATGACTGTTTTTTTTTATCTAGATTGTGTCGAGCCATTTTCTACTTATTACTATAGAAATATAATAAAATTTAATATAACAATATGTAATGAAAAAGATATAAAAATCAGTGAATAACTCACATTAATATACTGAGAATTACTGATATAGTACAAAGCTTGTTCATTACACGTATAATAAGCTTTACTGAATTCTTTACATAATTGGATTTTACAAAAATAAACATTTTCTTTGCTTAAGGAGGTCAGACACTTTTAGAATTTTCTTCATAAAATGACCTGAAAAAAATAAATTTTCATAATTACAAATATGTAGAAGTAATATTCTAAAAATGTATTTAATTTATGATAAAATGAGACCTGAAAAAATTTTTTTTATCTATTTTATCCCAAGATATGGCCATTTCAAAATTTTGGCTCTGCCGTCGACTCCAGGTTCAGAAACTGCATATAATTTAATAGGATAGGGCTTAAAATGTTGGTATTTTGTATGGCTATGGACTCAAGAGTTGTATGTATCCAATTTATTTGATTAAATATTTTTTTACGGTCAAAAATTGCTAAAAAATATTAAATTTAGGTGAAATTAAAATTTTTTTAGCAATTTTTGACCGTAAAAAAATATTTAATCAAATAAATTGGATACATACAACTCTTCAGCCCAGAGCCATACAAAATACCAAAATTTTAAGCCCTCTCCCATTAAAATATATGCAGTTCCTGAATCTGGAGTCGACGGCAGAGGCCAAAAATTACATTATGTAGAAAACAGCTTTAAAGATAAAATTACTAAAATACTTCTTTATTTCTTCTTCTTTATTTCTTAACTCCATCTCTGCCCTGAAATACAAATAATTATTGCTTTTAGCTCAAAATATTTTACATTTAGAACAAATATTCTGGTACATATTCATACGGTACATCAGACTTGTAAGCTGTGAGCACGCGTAACCGTCATATCCACATCAGTCAGTCAAGTTTGTTAAGTGGTTTAACATGTAGATCCTTTAGTGCTTTTAAATCTGTATGTTTTTAATAATCTTCATCACATATATTAGATTCTTATATACTGAGGTAAATAAAGAATGTGTTGAGAAATCCAAAATCCTTCATGCATGTTATGAAACCAGTATCGCCATAACCAAATGCTTAAAAAAATGTTTATAGCAGCAACACTCCTATATTGATCTTCTTTTAATGTCTGATAGGGTGAACTTCTTTACTTGTCCTTCATTATTCTTTTTCACATATAATATTATTACGTTAATAAAGAGAATAATCGACTGATATATATTTATTGCAGTGCATAACTGTTTTGACTTCAGAAAATAAAATGTCAATTATATCATAGTGAAATTCAGGCGATGGTTGATAATGGTAGCTTTCTGGCAGAAGCGAAGGTTCCATAATGTTTTTCTGCACAATAGCATAACTTTCCCTTCCTTTACAAGTTGATTTAAATCTGTACTCTAAATGTTTTTTGTAATAGTCAGTATAGACTTAATTTTTCTTTAGTATCAATCCCTGCTATTTTAAGTATAAAGTTTCCAATAAAAGTTCAAGTACTAAAAAGCTATTTCTAAAACTTTAATTCAACTGTCACTCGTATTATTCAAACACTTTTAAAAATTTATGTAAAATACCTTTTACGTATTATATAATACACTAAATGTTTACTTCCAAATCCGTTGGAAACAATGAAAACTAAGAACAACACTTTGTATAAAAAAGGTGCTGATGCTGATATCAGTATTTATATGAAATGACAGCTGTGCATGGTTACATTGCTTGCGAACTTTTTCATAGGTTAAAATCAGCTCTGTTACAATAAAGGAGTGAGCTGTGAGAGGCTGTCGGTGATAAGTCCGGTTGTTACGGTGCCAACTTAACCGCTATAAGTTTTAAATTCAAATTTTTATTTTTGTCAAAAATACCGTCCATAAATTATATTATTTATTTTTTATCTTTATATTAATGTTTAAAATATTATTTTTGAATATTTTAAAGTATATATAGACATGTTTAATGAGAATTTCAAATATATTAAGAACAGGGAAATGAAAAAAAATTAGTAGAAATAATATACGATTATAGAAATATGTATACAAGGGGAAAAATGTAATTTGAACAAAAAACAAATGAAAAACTTTATCAGTGTTTTGTGTATATTCTTAAAACAAAAATAGATAAAGCTCTAAAACTAATTGGGACATATTCTACAAGTGTTTTTTTAGTAAAATATGTAATAAAAAAGAAATTGATTTTTCGTCATTGTAAAGGTGTCCGACCCCCTTAAGATATTCTAAATCAAGAAAAAATAATATAAAACTAAAAAAAATTTTAAAACCAAAAAAATGAATTTCGCTTCCCTTTTAGTATGGCCTTTACAAATATAGATATATTTGGTGAGTTTCCATGTTTGTGTAGCGTGTCTTTATTTTAAAATGTTTTCCTATGATTGATTATGTGTTTTGAGTATGTGTATGTTTTTGTAAGTGTTCTTCTGTCTTCGTTATTTCTGCCTCCTTTTTTCTTTACTAATCTTCTCCTCTCACCTCTTGCTCTGACTTCTGTATTTCCTTTTTTTTATCTTCATTTTCCTGCTTATCCTCTACTTCCACTTTTCCAGTCCTTCTTGCTTCTTCCTCTCTTAGTCTCCTTAGCCTTGCTGCTACCGAACTTCTCACCTCTTCCTCTCTTATTCCTTTTTCTTTCTGGTACTTCTCCCACCTTGCTCTCCTTTCCTTGTTCATTATTTTAAGCTATATAAAAAAAAATTAGTATTATTATACTTAAAAATAATAGACAACGTAAAACAATCTATATTCTTCGAAGGTTTACATTATTAGAGTTTCTAACAATATATATTGATTTATTGTTGTTTATTTTTACATTTAATTAAAACAATTTTTTTATAGAGGTTATAATCATGAGCAAGATTAGTACTTTTTGAAACGGTCTAAGAGCTTGTTCATTTCTTTTCTGACTCGAGGTCCAAACTTACAAAATCTTCTTTTAGGCAAAGAAATACTTGAGGCAGCAATTTGTCAGGTGCAGTGACAGAAAATGCTATGTAGTATAGCTGCGAGTCACTTTGTTCAGATCACCCAAATAAACTTTTACAATTTTCTGCCCCACATGCTCTAAGGTATGATATACATTGGATGCATTTTTGATAGAGGGATAACCTGCAAAAAGTGATTTCGAGAATCAACGTTGCTTAATTTAGGACTTTGAAAAGAAAGCATTTATTTTGAGATGACAGATTCTTGAAAAACTGGCTTTTGCAAGATTAGTCTTACCAGAGAAATGGAAGGAAAAATTTATATCTAAAAAAATAGTACTCAAGTATAAATTAAATGAATGTAATCATATAACTTTATGTTGAATATTTTCAGATTTCCCATAAATTATACAAATATTAGCTACAAATGGGCTAGGTCAGAAAATTTTTCGTTTTACATTTTATGGCTCTGGCTACCTTCATCGTATGTCAATAGAAGACGCACCCTACAAATTGCGAGTCCAATCACAGATCTAAAGGTAGTACACTATCCTAGTCAGTGATATCCAACTAATTATAACAATAAGTAACTAAGTAAACAGGTTCACAAATTTTTATTTCCAATTGACATAAGCAAACGCACGTGCGTTATGGGTAAACCCGCGAAATGGTGGGGGAGGTGGCCGTTGCTTTCGGTGCTGTGAGTACTCACGGGACTGTGTTCACATAAGGTGGAACCAGTTCTCGATAGCGTAAGAAGCAAGGTAACGTTTTATTCCAAAAACCAATATTTTTATTGGAGAAAACAATTATTTTTTTTATAAAATTATAGAACAAATTCAAATAAAGTAAATGAAAAAAAAAGTTCAGATTTAATAAATATTAAGGGAGAAAATAATTATTAAAAATATAATATCGCCGAAGTAGTTCTTGATAACTAGTTTTAGCGCCAGAACAGTTCTCGATACGTAGGTGACACAGTTGTCGATAGCTTGTGAAATGTGAACACAAAATCGAGGTTAGAAACTAAAAGTTACATTTGGTTTACTTTTCTAAAGTAATAAAACAGTAAATTGATAACTCTTTGACATTACTTATTTGTAAATAGAACTGGTCATAATATAAATAAATTAATACCATAATTTATTATGAAAAATCCACATTTATAAGTACTTAATATATGCTGGGTGACTTTACCACTGGACATATTTGGAGCCGATGGATCAAATGACTTTATATGTGATATAATTCTTTGTGACTATAGTTAAGTATGTTTTTGAAAACAAATTATTGTAAAATCAAAGAAAATGTATGTTTTTATAAAATTGTCATGTTAAGTATAAATTTTATTTGGAAAAGTAATACGTACATGCTATAAACATTTTGTCCATGCGGTTCCAATATTTCCTGCGATAAAGTCCCCCAGCCCATAAGTAAGTTATCGAATAATGAAATTTGTAAATATTGTATACTTATAGGTACAGTCTATAGCTACAATTTTTACACCTTGAAAGTTGATTTTGGTCCCTTCGCTTAGGAGATCTACAATTCAGTTGCACGTTGATAGATTTAAAACTTAGGGTGTCTTTAGCGTAGGAAATATTTAGATTCAATGAACTAAATAATATTGTAGATCTCTTACACTAGAGAATCAAAATCAACTTTCATTATGTGTAAATTGTAGCTAAAGACACTACCTATAAGCATACAAAATTTTCTATCTTATTACATAGAATATTCGTTATCATAACAATATTTTGTACACTATCAAATACAAATACAAATATGTTGAAAAACTAACCTAAATGTATGATAAACATTATGCTCAAAAAAAAGAAATACAGAAAAAAAAACTTAAATTCTATCAAAAAATAATAAATTTAGAAACAATTTATTAGAAGAATTGCTAAATTAATTATACATTAAAAAACGAATGAGAATTTACGGTTACGTCTCACAGTATCGAGAACTCCGTTTGGCACGCTTTTTTGGAAGCAGTTCCCGATAACTCAATAAAAAAGTAAATAAATAAAATAAATGTTAGCTTTTTGGGTTTATCCAAATAACTAAGTGATGGAAAATTGACAGCAAACTTACGACAACGGCAAAAACGGACTCAAATTGACTTAAAAGTGCAGGTTTCGTTGTCGGGCAGTAACTTTTTTTATTTGAGTAGCCATAATAGCCTTCTATTTTTATTGTAGGATGAGTTCAAGCGGCCAAAAAATTCGCTTTTTTCTTGTAAAATCGCTTATTCAAACGAGGTCCTCTGCTAACGGCGAAGTTAAGGTAGCAACGAAAATCGCGACGAATGCGAAGTTGATTCATAATTTAATTTTTTTCTAATAGAAGGTGTAGTTTGAACGCGCGCAATTTAACAGTATAAGATTGAATGATATTCAGTTACCATAAGAAATTTGTTTTTGTGCCAATAGTTGTCAGAAATTACCATAAATCGATATTAAAAGGAAAAATATCGACAATTGGGCACCTATCGAGAACTGCTTCCACTGCCTTATATACGTATACACGAGCAGCACGAGTGTCCAGGCGCTTCGTCGCGATGAAGGGGGTTCCCCTCCATTACTAGGGAATTTTTATCTTTCTAGTTAACTCAATATTCTGAACTTTCTAAAATAGGGATGTTTGATATTGTATCAAATAAAACCTATTTAAATTGATTAATCTATAATTAATAATATATCTTGTAAAAAAAATATAAAAAAATTAACCCAACTAAATAATTATTTTTTGTAACGATCTAATCAAACCATATTTTACTTTTACCAAATATTGCGACTTCACGTTATACTACAACATTGACAGAAATAGTAGAGTAATATTTATTATAGAAATAAATAGTATATTTCATAATAATTGCTAGTAGACTGATTTTTCTAAATTATTGTTACATAGTAAAAATGTAATTGTAGTAAATATTAAAAACAGATTCTAATAAATTTAATTTGAATGGAATTATAGTGGTTGCTTTGTAATTACTACCTATGCGTGCGCCAACGTGCCCGCGCGCCATTGGCAACTATAACGCACTCGTTATGCAATGTATTATTATGGTTATAAATGTAAAATTTAATTAGAAAAAAATCAAAATTTTTTTACTATAATAACCTACGAGATAAAAAAAGTTGTGAAAAAATAGTTGAGATTTTTCCTTTGAAAATCATTCTTTCTTATATTCATTTTCAATATATATGGGATAATTCACATGAAGTCAGCAGCTCAAAATTTTAAAATCACTTAGGCCTGGCGAGTTTACAGTTTTTTGTGAAAAAAATATGTTCCTAGATTTTTAGACCAATATTTTAATAATTACAAAAGTTATTCTACATGAAAAATTATTTTTTTCAATTTTTGGTGAAAACTCAACTTTTGTCATTTTTTTACTCAAAATTCGAAAACTTTTTGTATGGCACATTGATTGGAAAAAATTTTGCATTTAACTGGTAGAATGTGGCCATATTTATTTTATGACTCATTTTGAAAGTATGATTGACTGCTTCTTAGTATAGCTTTAACTAAAAAAAAGAATATCTTTTGTTCGACAATAGTATATTGTGCAACAAGGGGCGAAAATGAGCTATTTTCGAGTCACCCGAATCTGAAATGGCTTTTCTTCCCGTGTTACGCACCGTACTTTTTTTTAACGAAGGCAGGAAAGCCCTTTTTTATGTGTGTGAGTCGGAGAGAGGATTGGGCATTTCGAGTCGTACACAACGCAGTTGAAATTTTCATTTATCACCTAAAACAAGTGAGAAATGGCCATTTCTCACCACTTTCACACAATACGCTTGAAATGCGAAATTTTCTCTGCTACTTTCACACGAGAAAAAGACCCTATTTCATGCTTGAGTTAAGAAAAATTTTTTCTGATTCTTTATTAAAAATCCTTTAAAACAAGCTCTGGATCGAGATTGAGAATCCCTCTTGAAAAGAATTGTATATTTTTTTAATTATCAATAATAACCAATAATTGGTATTTTTGACAACCGGATGGATTTGAGAACTTAATATTATTCATACATCTCATGTCATGAATCTTGTCACTTAATTTTGTCAAAGCATACAAAATATATTAAACATCTATTTTCAACAGTATTTTCAACTGAACAGGCTTATAATAACGTTTATATTTACTTCCCTGAATTTTCCATGGAAGCCGCTTACACTGTTAATACACTCTATTCGCATTCTTCATATCTATACTCGAATTAAAGTTAATAAGTATAACCTATTATTATGTGTACAAAAGCTTAAGGTTAATTACTATAAAGAAGTTCAAATCAAAGTAGATGACATGCAATTTAGCAATAGTATATTTCAATACACAGACAACTACTTCTTAATCATTTTTAAATATAATATGGTTTCGCTTCATAAAATTTCAGAAACTATGTAATCTGTAATCTCGTAAATTATTAACTTCCATAATTCAATTATTTAATTTTAAGCTTACACTGAAACCATTCTCTAAAATTATAACCAAAGTAATTTATTATTAACATGTTTAAGAGCTAGGGTAGTTGACAGATAATTTTGGTAGTATATTTATCTACTTCTTTTTTTTATTTACTAAATTTATCTCTACTTTGATTTGAACTTCTTTATAGTAATTAACCTTAAGCTTTTATACGCATAATAATAGATTACTTATAAAATTTTATTTTGAGTAGATATGAAGCATGTGAATAGAGTGTATTAGCAGTGTAAGCGGCTTCCATGGAAAATTCAGGAAAGTAAATATAAACGTTATTATAAACCTGATCAGTTGAAAATACTGTTGAAAATAGATGTTTAATATATTTTGTATGCTTTGACAAAATTAAGTGACAAGATTCATGACATGAGATGTATGAATAATATTAAGTTCTCAACATGTTTTTTTCATCAAAAACTGTAAACTCGATCACCAAGCCTAAATAAGCGATTTTAAAATTGTGAGCTGCCGATTTCATGTGAAATATCCCACATACGTTGTAAAATTAAATAAAGTATTGGACCTCTAAGTTTCGCTCTATCCAAGTTAGCCACATCACATCGAATAATTGTAAAGGAACTTTTTCTTAGAATATCGCGCTCTATATAAAGATCTTGTCCAATGCATAAGGTACATTTTCGGAACAGGTTATATAACAAAATCTAAATGTATTCTAAACCTACTTGCTACTACGTAACGAGCGAATGTCCGTTTAAAGTCATGCAAAATGGAAGACATAGAGATTTATTTACATCAATTTTTTCCATTAGAGTGCATATGAATATTTAATATCTTATTTTTTTACAGTTCAGAAACGTCACTGATCCTGTAGAAGTGAATTTCGAAAAGTATTTTAGAAAGTTAAATGCCGCTGCACAAAAGAATAAATTGAACCAGCAACCTATTCATTGTGAAGTTTTAAAAGAGAAAACCGAGCACATTTATTATAATGAAAAAGTTGAGATAGATGGAAAGGAAAGCAAAACACTTTTGCAGGACATTTTAAATGACGATGTTCCTTTGGAAGAAGATGATGAAGAAGATTGGCAAGAATGCGTAGCTATAATCAAAGAATTATTTAAAAACAACCTGACTAAGCGTGCATATATACGCGATATTGAAATAGCGCCAGATGAATGTCCGTCAATATTAAATAATATTGAGTCGCATATAAGTGCCTCTGAGACAAGAGAAGTTCCAGTCATGCCAGGCATTAACACGCCCATGCACTACGTTGGAGGAAAAGGAAGCTTCACTACTCATCACGAGGAAGATGGTGGATTGAGTAGTATCAACATACTCAGATCAGGTTGTCGAAAATTATGGTATATAATTGACTACCGTTGGCAGGCTAACGTAGAAAATAAAGTAGTAGCTTATTTACAAAAAAGAAAGAATGAAAAAGAAATTGTTTGCCCACAATTACTAAAGCACAAAATATATTTAGTAACTCCAAGTTTATTAGAGCAGTGGAAAATTCCGTACACTCTGGTGTTTCAAAACCCCGGAGATTTATTTTTTATTCGAGCTGGTACGTATCATGCAGTAATCAACATGGGAAGAAATCTTGCAGGAGCCATTAATTATGGTTGTGATGAATGGAATAGTAGGTACGAACCACTTCCATGCGATTGCGATGAAAACCATAAAAATGAAATTGAACAAGATAAAACAATAATCACCACTGAGAAGTATAAAAAAAGGACTTTACCAGTGTAATAAAGATGATTGCGTCGAGGTTTTTGTTACTGCAAAAAAATTGAAAACTCACCAAAGAAATGTACATTCTGAAGTTTACGAATGTTCGATATGTTCTAAAGTTTTTAGTTTTGAACATAGTTTAAAAAGACATGTGAAAACACATACGGTAAGACAGGGGGATCAATGTGACATTTGTAATAAGCATGTGTTATGTCTGGATGATCACAAACGAAGATACCATGAAGAATATGAACAGTGTCAAAAGTGCAAACGAATGATTGCTAAATAGAGAATCAAGAAGCATGATTCAATATGTCGACCGAGGTGTGCTATTTGTGGAAGAGAATTCAAAAGTCAAGGATATCTTAAACAGCACAGTAAGAAATGTAAGTGAAGTGATGTAAACGAATCGCCCTCATTAAGTAAGATAATATTCCATATCGAAATAAGAAACGTCAAAAGAGAATGTCAAAAGTTTAATTTATAACAATTAATTAAAATAGTATTCTCAATTTTTCTTCACTAGAAAGTAGAATGTATAGTATAGTTTAGCATGCATGTTCAAAAAACTTTATATATTTTATATATTAACCACTACTAACACCTTTTTCTCAGTGTATTTACTATACAACTTTGCATTATGCATGAAGTAATAACAGCATTGCACGATGGGGTAAAAATTATATATCGTTATTTTTAAGTTCATCAATTCAACAAATAAAAAAAGCCTAATCAGAAGTTGGACACTTTCTTTTATGATTGGCAATTGGAAAAATTAATAATTTGAAGTTTTTAAAATAGCGGTTGTAAATTAAATAATCTTTACTACATCTATTATTTTAACTAAATTAATTTTTCAATATCTATTTCCACTTATAACAAAATGTCAGATTATTGTGATATGGCAAACCAGTAACGCCATGACGCTATACATACAGAGAAATGAAAAATATTAAATGATTAGAGAAACTCTTTTCTATAAGAAGAATGAACTAAACATATGCATGCAGTTATAATAGTATCCATTGTACAATAAAAGGCGTGTTTCATATTTTTTAATTTAATGAAATCAGCAAATATACGTATAGGGAGACGATGCACGTTACTTTGATTGGTTGCGTCTCATAGAATTGGGTGATGGAGGAGCCCTCTTCGTTATAGAAATGACAAACATTAATAAGAATTAGTAAAAAGAAAAAATAATACTATGAAGCACAAAATATTGATATTTGTACAATATCCCTGGTAGAAATGATCACCAACCGTTCACCATCCGTTTATCAAATCGCGAAGGTTTGAGAAACGGCTTAGTCAATGGTTGGTTATAAATATCGCTTATCCCTACTGAAAAATCTCAGGTGAGATCTCAGGTGACTTCTCAGGTGAGGGCTCATGTTATTTCTTGTGTCAATTTCTCACCTGAGATTCTGCTCCAGATGCTGTGGAAAACCTACGTTAATAGAAAATCAGTTTCTTCAGTATTGGAAATCGACTATTAGGATGTTTTACCCCCCAGATAAACTAAAAAATGCATGTTTAGAAGGATTTTACACAATTTTTCAATTTTTACAAATTTGGTATATGAGATGACACCTCAGATCTCACCTGAAATCCCACCTGAAATCTGAGATGAAATCTGAATCTGAGAATTCAGGTGAGATCTCAGGTGAGATCTCATGCACCAAATTTGTAAAAATTGAAAAATTGGGTAAAATTCTTCTAAACATGCATTTTTGAGTTCATCTAGGAGTAAAATATCCTAACAGGCGATTTCCAAAACTGAAGAAACTGATTTTCTATTAATGTAGATTTTCCGCAGCATCTGGAGCAGAATCTCAGGTGAGAAATTGACACAAGAAATAACATGAGATCTCACCTGAGATTTTTCAGTAGGGCTTGCTTATGCTCTATACGCTGAGTACTTGTAGACTTCTCCGCTGATTGGTTGAGCTTTATCAGTGAACCAATCAACGGAGAAGTCTACAAGTACTCAGCGCATACAGCATAGAGCATAGAGCATGCAATGTGGATTCACTGTGAGGCTTCCGGCACATAAGAGCGATTGAACGTGGACGGACGCAAATGCATGCGGAGGAGCGCGTGCGTCCGCTTCTCTCATTGGTTGGGAGCTACGACGACCAATGAGAGAAGCGAGCGCACGCGCTCCCCCGCGTGTATTCGCGTCCGTTCGCGGCCAACCGCTCTTACGGCCTCATCCTCGTCTGGATCCCTAGCCACAAGGGTATTCCCGGTAACGAGAGGGTCGACTCCCTGGCCAAGGAGGCATCTCGTATGGGCACTATGCTCGAGTATTCCCTTCCTCACTCCGATTTCCATCATTAAATTACAACAGACATAAAAGACAAACTCTCTAGCTTTATCTCCAACCCCGACTGCTCCAAAGGATAACTCTATTTAGACAACTGTTACACCTCCTCCACCAAACCTTGGTACCACTCCTGCAACCTTCCTAGAGACCACATCACCTCCTTCAGCCGCATGCGTAGCAACCACTACAACTTAGCCAGTAGCCTCTTCCGCAAAAATGTCTCCGACTCCCCAGAATGTCGTTGTGGTGACATAGAGGACGTCAACCATGTGTTCTGATCGTGCCCTCGCTATGACATCCAAAGAGCCACACTCCCAAGTGAAGAAAAAAATCTTCCCTCCTTACACCATTTCACAGTTCCTGCACGCTCCTAAACCGACCCTTACTTCCCTCCTATGCGGCTTCCTAAAAAGCTGAGAAAGTGGCCTCAGCATACATCCTGCACCATACCCATCCTAGATGCTATACTCCTGCCTTCTCTCACATAACCCCTGGCGCTTCTTCATCCCAGCCCTCTTCTACGGGAGAGCTGAGGGTGGATTAGCGCCGTGGGTGCCGTTGCTCACCCCCTGCAAAGGGGGTGAGCTGCGGCGCCCTCGCACTTCTACTTACAGATACCAGCATCTCAAACTTCCCGCCACCTCGCGTGCATGCGCACCGCCAGTTGATGGCCCGTAAGGAATAGACTACGTTCAGCAGTCACACCACCGCCACTCTAAGGAAAGAAGAAGAAGAAGAAGAAGCTCTTAGGGAGAGTGTACATAAACGCTACGCGACGCGACGCGACGCTACTGTACTTGTGGAATTTGTTGCTGATTGGCTAATAAGCCGAGTAACCCTACGGTTATATATATAACTATATATATGGTCTCTAGGAAGGTTGCAGTTAACACTCGTACACCACAAAGTTTATTAGCCAATCAGCAACAAATTCTACAAGTAACAGTAGCGTCGCATTGCGTCGCGTCGCGTCGCGTAGCGTTTATGTACACTCTCCCTTCCGGCCTTTCCACATGGAGTGCGTCGTGCCATGTTTTGTGACTCCTCATCCTCCATTCTTGTAGACCATGTTACTCATAAGCCCATTTTAATAATACAAAAATTCGAACCAATCAGCAACGCGGTCTACAAGAATTTGCAGGATGACGGGTCACGAAACACGGCATTCGGCATTCATGTGGAAAGTCCGTTAGGGAGAATGTACATAAGCGCTGCGCTACACTGAGCTACGCTACGCTACGCTGCGCTGCGCTAACATTTAAATATTAGCCAATCAGCGATGAGGTCTACAAGTAATCAATGCGACAGCATAGCGCAGCGCAGCGTAGCTCAGCGTAGCGCAGCGCTTATGTACATTCTCCCTTATACACGCATGTACAGAGGGTCGATCGATCGAGAGCTGTCGAGACTCGAGAGCTCGGCTCGGCTCGGCTCGGAGACGTGCTCGCCAAGTTCGTATGTGGCAGCATGATGTTCTACAAGTAACAGGTCAAAGCCGCGATTCCGATTGCCTCATGTGTGCTCTTGCTGACAAGTAGGACATAGGTTTAGAGTTGTTGACTAAGACCAAATCTTCGTTGCTAAGACGTTCAACATGGTTCCTTCCCAAGATGTGTGGATCAATTTTCTATTCGACAATGGTAAAGACTAAAGCAGTACAGTGATGTCTATGGAGCAGCTTGGCTAAGTGTCAATACCCGTTCCTAACCTCTCTTGATTTCGGACTTATGTTACTTTTTTCGCTACAGGTTTCGGTCGTTGCTGGGGAGTTTGCTGGCTACTTCTGCAATACTGCTAAGGCTGCTCATTCTACTGCTGTACTGGGCTGATTTTGCAGTCACTAACCCTGGAGATGAGCCTGTGATGTTGCTGCTTCACGGTTGCTTAATTAGTAATGCGGCAGCTGACAGCTGTGATCCGCCTAGGCCTGGTACGTTTTGGGACGCACCTGATCTTCAATCTCCAGATAAATTTGTATTACATATCTTATAATTTGTCATCTTATTGTACTTCATTTTAACTTTCTTGTGGGCATCAGTAAACCAACAGATTTTTAAATTGCGCTGACTCTTCTAACCTTTTAAAATTGGCGTTTTTGAACAGATTAATTTACGTGCGCTTTTAAGATGTACATCTCTCAGTGGTGCACCAACGGAGATGCTGAATTTAGTCTGCTGCTGCGTCATACACTTTCCATCCCTTCTGTTTAGAATATGTTGTAACTGCTGGTACTCTCTGTCCATTCCAGTATAGGAGCTGCTGCTGAGGAAAATGTGTTTACTCATATGATTTTCTTGCTAGTGATGCAAGAGCTGCCTGTTCTAATCTACATAGGCATTCAATGGTTTTGGGCACACCTGACTCATTGTAGCTACTCTATGGATTTCTGACATAAGTTGAGTCTCAGAACGGTAGACCAATCTAATGGTGGAGCTTCTGCTGCAGACAAAGTGTAATTCCTGTCCATTCATCAATATGTTAGTGAAAGAGGAAGGAAAAATGTGAGGAGAGAAAAAATATATAGTGTAGTACGTAGGGAATCAAGTAAGCTATTGCGCATATATATATATGTTTATTTGTTGAAGATATAGAAATATATGAGGAAGTCCACGGAACCTTTAACTATTGTGAAACTTTTTATTTTAAATAATTTTTTGCTGCTAATATTGGAGCCTGCAAAGCACTTAAAAGAGACTGGATGTAAAATCTTCAACTTAAACCTGGAAAACAAGTCCTGTAATCCATATTAGTGTGCCATGCAGCCTGGGGATGTACAAAACTGTCTAAAAAGTGTACGTTTCAAAAGTGAACCTTTCTAGACATTTTTATAAATCTCCAGGCTGCAGCCTGCGTGGTACACTAATATGGATTGCAGCACTCTTCGTAGGTTAAAATTGAAGATTTTACAACCAGTCTCATTTATGTGCTTCGCAGGCTCCACTACTAGCAACAATAAATTACTTTAAAAAAAAGTATCACAATAGTTAAAGGTTCCGTGGATTTCCTGATATAGAAAAAAGATATAGAAATATATTTCTAATAATCTAGAAAATGGAGCATAATCATTTAGTTTTAATGTTATCGTTAAAATTTTAAAAAACAAATGTGCATAGTAATAATGTAAAATATTTTTATTCCTTGCAGTGTGTAGAGGATGTCTCAGCATGTTTCATATTAGATTTCTAATTGTTGACATGTAGTTGGTTATACTTGCTATGAAGATGAACACATATTAATGCCAGAATCCAGTTTTCTTTCATGGATCTCAACTCCTCCTGCGGTCAGTTTCTCCTGTCTCATTCTTCTGTTGTCCCTATCAGTGCTGATTTTTTAAAGAAGTCTGTACTGTGCAGTCTCTGCAGCTGGTGTTTTGCACCTATTAGCCTGAGTATCAGTTTGGGTGAGCAATGGTTTATTTTAGTCATTTCAAGTAGTTGATATTTTTATTTACATAATATGCTTTGCCTACATATTTTATTAAAGTCACATTGCTTTAAAGCAGAATCTTTTTGAATCTATAAAAAATTAATAATATGATGTCATATTCTTTTAAAGCTTTGATGTTATGTGGCTCCTAATAAAAAGAAACATGTTCATGTGACAATACAAGATTGACCGGTTAGGTATAGCAGACCTAAGCACATCATGTATCGTATTTTACATTTACTTATATGTTACACAATTTTGCGTCTGTTATATTATATAAGTATAATAGAAGTAAAAGTAATAACGAGACCTACTTCCACAATTAATCACCAATATCCCAATTCCGTCCCCTTCATTATAAGTATGTATGATTTTAAAAACAAATTGAGTAAATTTTATTTAAGAAAATAAAATTTTTATTTTTATTGATCAAAATAAATTGAGGGTATTGATGATTACAAACATTATTGCAAACTTTTTTCCAATCAATGTTCTATACAAAAACTTTCAAGATTATGAGTAAAAAAATGACAAAAGTTGGATTTTAACAAAACTAGGAATTCTAGCGCGCTACGCGCGCAGATGCCCTAATTTGAGTCGACCAAGCACAATTTTTGATCAGCAATATGGCTGCGCCCTCAAATCCATCTCCCTTTTAATATAGGAAATTGCAAAAAATTTAATTTTTCAATGTTGCATAGCTTTTTTATTTATGCAAATGTTGATCTAAAATTTTAGAAACATGTTTTTTTTTATAAAAAACTAAACGTAAAAGGAATTTCAGCCATTTTAAAAATTTGAGCCGCCGACTTGATATGAAATATCGCGCGCGCGTATGTGTGTGTATATATATATATATATATATAACTTGTAATCTGATTTCGTGTCCTTATCTTTTTTAGATATCTGGGGGCAATTAGCTTCAAAGGCTAAATTTATTGTACAATTATTCTTCTCTTCAGGTAAAATTTATTGAGCTTATAATTATAAACTTGAAAATCATCAGGTTGCTTAAAACGTTATTTTTGTAATTTTTAATTGTTTGCGTGATTTTTACTATAATTTTGAAGCTGTGAGCTAATTAATGTTATTTTTGCAGATTCCGTGGGGGCGAAATCGACGTAGGCGCCGTAAGTTTTGAGACGACCAGTCTCGCCGATAGTAATAAGCTTCTCGAGTACCAGCATTGCGCTACGGCAGAAGTTTGCATCAATCTGGAATCCTTGCAAACGGATGAGGATTCGTTGCTGAAGGACCTTCTCCCGGACGATGACCTTGGCGACTCGTTCGACAGCGTAAAGGCCCTCATAAAGAAGCAAGATGATTGTGAGAAGTTTTTTGACGCTCAGAAGAAGAAGATCAATGAGGCACTGGACGAGTTGTTCAGCAAGCTCATCGAGAACGAGCACTACGTTACGGAGGAGATAGGTCAGTACCGACAGTTCCTCTCCAGCGGAGTGCGGCTCTCCTCTAAATACCTATAAGCTGTTGTATCATTTTGAACGCGATTACGGCGGGACGAAGGGCAAACTGCATAAGTATCAGAACTTCAAACAGAAACTCCAGACGATCGACACTCGTATGGAAGAAATGGTCGCTTGTGACACGAACCTCTGCACGGCCTAACTTACGCCAGTGAGCGCATACTGTCGTGGATCGACGAGCTCGAAGAAATCTGGCAGAGTCTGAGCAACACGACCGAGAAGAAAGCCGTGGAATAGTAGGAGGCGATCCAACAGCAGCAAACTAATTGTCTGCTGTCTACTGACAGCAATATGCTGACGGTGCTGGACCTGCAGAAAAAGCACGCGCTGCTTGAGGCAAACATGGCATGCATCGAGAAGATCACTCAAGCGGTGAAGCAGTTCGTTTCTCAGGGTCACGTCAACTGCAGGTGCACTACTCCACTTTCGAGAAGCCCACGCAGGAGCGCTTGCATGTCAGTATTGAATGTAGATGCGGTAAAATTTATTAAAGCACTTATCGGTGGTTTATTTATCGATACGCAACATACTGTGCGTATTTTTATAATTTATTTTAATTGTATGCTATCTTTTAATACCGCAGTAACTAATAATTTTTTAATTCACCAAAATTGAAATATGATTTTTATAATTCTATATGATATTTTTTACAGTGCATGATAAAAGTTGATATTAAAAAAATCATCGGATGTTTAAAAAAATTTTTATAATTTTGCATGTTATAATTTATTAGAGCACTTATAGTTTATATATCGATACGCAATATACTATTATTTTTATAATTTTAATTGCATGCTATCATTTAATACTGCAGTAAATCAAATTAAAATATGATTTTTATGATGTTGCATACTTTTTTATTATAATGCATGGTGAAAATTGATATATCACACCTGCAAAACATATTTCTCTGAAAGTTTTTTTATATTTTGGTATGGAATATCGTCAAACAAGTGCAGAGCATCAGTGCACTGCTACACAAGAGGCTGTAGGCTGGAGGCTATATGACATTGCTTCTGCAAGTGCCCAGCTATGAACACGAACAGCAGAATGCACTAGATGACAATATATCTGCACTGCATATGCAGCGAATGCAACCAGAGTCTTCTTTTATGAGGCATACCTGCAGCTTTGCCAGTGCTTGGAGTACTCTGATTGCTTCCTAACGGGTAACCTGGGCTGCTGATTCTGCTGCTGTAGACATATAGTTTGCTGTGTTTACGCTAATGACAGCAGGCTTTAATATGTGTTACTAGGGAATAAATTACCGTAAGTCATGTTATTGCTTAATTTGCACGAAATGAGGTGCTAACTTATAAGTTTTGAATGAGATTAATGTGAATTCTTTTTACAATGTAGATATGTCTATTCAAATATTCAAATATCCCGCGCGTAGTTTGAATTCTACATGTCTCTACTCGCATTGGTGACCATGAATCTCAATGGTGCCAACGTAAAGAAAAGAGGTATCTACGGCGGCGACAAGCGACAACCTGTTCGGCGACGTGTATTACGAGGTTATGATTGATGATGACGTGCCCCACAGTGCACCATTTGTAATGTTAAATAAACGTTTTGATTTATTAGTTTTACCACAACTTTGCTAATCTGGTTGCTATTCTTTCAATTTTACACTATTGGAATTTATGGTTGATCTTTTGAGAGAGTATATTTTTCAACTTTCAAGAGTAACGTAGCAATGTGCGGAAGTTTGTAAGTATATCTAAAAAAACGTGTAGATAAATTTGTAAACATCTAATAAAATTTCAAACAATAATATTGTATGTTTCAGATGCGGGATCGACGCAGACAGACAAAACGATAACAACTAATATAATATGAGTTCCTGACTCAAACAATTTCTTTTAGTATTCCGCAGCTCACGACAGCTTGATCTTTATCATGAAGAACTGCTGTTTAAATCTAAATAGCTGTATTATTCACAGATGCAAAACTAAATTTTATGAAGATCTTGATAGCAACTTTAGCGGTTCTGATGGCAAGATGTCCATACCACAGAACATCTATAACTTAATTTACAAATAGAGCATAAGGCTATCAACAATGTGGCAGAGTGGTCTTTCGAATAGATATTCCTGCAGTTTTTATGTGAAAGTACCCAGTGCTGTCGGCTAAAGACTAGGTAATGTTTTTCAAGACAAAAACTCTGTTTATGGGATATCAAGGAAGACGTCTTACGGACACCATCTCAAACAAAGAACTTCAATCTCTGCCACAAATTCAGTGTTTTTATCTCTTGTGGAGCCTTCAGCAGTGGTTACAAAGCCATGTCAGATCATCATAGTAACAATAGTAATCCACATGTTAACTCAAACAACGTTAGTTTCAAAGAGAATACGGTGCTAACAATGATAGCAGTAACAATAAATAGTGCAAGTACCAATGCTTTTATGTCAATAGTGAATACGCTAAGTGAAAGGTTAGCAGGTAGACTTTGTTTGGGGAAAAGAAGGATTCCCATCATACGAGGAACTTTAGATTAACTGCAAGAGCAAATGATAAAGCAGACAACACTATTGCAGTGCGTAACAGTGGTATGGACAAGACAAGAAAAGGTAGACAAGTAATTAAATAGTTTTGGTGGTAGTTTAGATGTGAGCAAGAAAGTTGGATATGTGATATCGATAATCCTATGAGACTGATGGGGTGAGACTGCCTGGTTTCAAAGGTTTCGTAAATGTCTTGTACTGGAGCCATTGATGTGCAAAAAGTTGATGTATGACAGACTAAATGTCAATATGAATACGTGCATACTTGGGCAAGACGTCATCACCTGGTAAGTTCTTCTGACACTAACAATACTTTGTATAGGTGATGTAACCACACTCACTTTTATCCTGTTACATCTGTTCGGTCTGATCTTTAATGTATCGTAAACCCTTATTGTTTACCCTTATTTTAGACGGAACAAATTTCTCTACTTTGAAATAGAAATTTTATCTTTATTTAGGTAACACTACGTTTTCCATGATTTTATAATCGTTATATTTTTTCTTCTGTATTTTTATTATTAAAATTTGTATTGACGGCATATATAAGTGACATCTAAGGCTAACTATTACTACTTTATTCTTCTATCTCTTATTCAGTACTAGTATCCTGACCTTCTTGATCTCCCCTTCTCTTTTGTAGTCTCCTTCTTCCCCATGTCTTCCCCTCCTCATCACCCTCCGCTGATATATGCTTGCATACTACACGCATTCATTATCTGCTACTGCTTCAGGACACTTTGGCTGCGTCTCCATCTCCAATTGTGTATCAATACATTCATCATTGCTGCTGCAGGCATCTTTGTATCTCCAAGTTTGGTACCATCCACTCATCATTGCTACTGACGCCTTCCTCACCTGCACTTTCAAGAATGCTATTAGCTACACACACTTCTGCTACGTTACTGTGAGCATTGAGCATCTTTGTCTGTATAGCACAGCCCAGCAGCTGCTCTCTCATCTGGATATGGCTATTGGTTTGTTGGACGTGCAATTGCTTCTTGAAGCACATTTCCTTGCTACTGAGCCCCAAGTCAAGGTACGTGTAGGCCAAACGACATCTGTACAAAGCAAAGCTGCTTAAGGTGAGTCACTCTGATGAATAAACCTCGACCGGTAATGGTAAGGTTGTATCATTCAATTTCATAATCTATACACATGCGCAAACACACACACAGACACACACACACACACACCAAATAAATAGTTTAAAGATGCAAAATTAAAAAAAAAAAAATTATAAATAATGATAAAAAAAGATTTTTTCGAAATCACGTGACAAATTTGTTTCTTATTTTTTTTTTAGTTTTATACAGAAATAATAAATATTAGCTTAAAACGAAAATTAATGTTTATAAAAAAGAACTGATTTTGAAGTGGACAATATGTTTATAAATTTTTTATTTTTGAAAATAATTTAACAATTAAAGAAATTTTTCAGTATTAAACATTGCTTTTTCAAAATGTCTATTGCTCACATATTTACCTAAGCAAACTTTATAGTACTCTATTTGTGATTCTCATTAAATACTTCCCATTTCAGATTCAAGTGCAACACAGACACAATCTCTAGAAGTGATGCACCATGTTTTAGTTCCTCAAGTGCATAGAAATAAATCAACTAAAAAATCAAGTACTGCTACAAGTACTACTGTTGGCCTTAACCCATTTAATGGAAAACATTCACCGGTTGTCTTGGGAATCGGTGGTTGTATTTGTATTGCGTTTTAGGAAGTTGTTTTGTAGTACATTAGATTAGAACTACAGTATGTTGCAACAAGAGAACACGTTCTACGCATCTCTCTAAACATTACTGAGCTTTGTATTACTGAGTTTTGTAATACTGAGATTTGATACCAATCTGTAGTAATTGGTAACTTTGTCGATCTACAATCAAACGCCATAGTTATTTTGCATGGTTTTATTTAATGCTGCAGGAATTGATAATTTCTTAATCAATTTGCAGTCATAAATCGTTTTCATTTCTTTACTAATCTGTAATTAAATATTGCTTTTATGATTGTGGTTGCCAAGATGGCGGACGAGGGTGTGCTGCTTAAGCAGACCCCTCCGCCAGAAATTTATTACAAATGTCATCCCGGGACGCCAGTGGGAGTTGTGATATGTGTAGTGTGTAACAATGTCTACCATAAAAGTGATTATAACAGAAAAAGAACACAAAACTACTTATCTGCCATAGAAATAATATGTGAAGAACATAATATAGATGACATAACCTCTAAAGACCCACGTGTTGCAGTAGTGCTACTACGGAGGGAACTAGAAAATCTGAGAAACCAAAATGATCTGATAATGACAAGGAACGAAATACTAATAAAAACCAATGCACAGACAGAACAAAAATTAAAACAAGCTGAAGAAGAATTGCTACTAATAAAAGCTAAGGAAATCAAAGGAAATCAAGAATTGACAAGTTTTCCTGAAGAAGAAAAAAATCTATTAAAACAAATAAGTACAGAAGTACACAACAATAATCTCATGCTAAACCAAATTTTAGACAAAGAAAACTATACCAAAAACAAAAAACATTTGCAGAAGTGGTAGTAAGTGATAAGCAATTAGAAAAGAAGATACAAAAACTAATAGTGAAAAGAATACAGAATGATAATAAAGGAACAAATGTGCCAGATATAAAACCATATATAGCTCACTATATAAATAAAAATTCATCTATACAAGCAAAAAGTATAAAAATCAAGAACAAAGATGAAGCAATAATAAGCTTTATAAATGAGGAGAGTTTGATACAAACTGAGAATATACTAAAACAAAAGTATTCTGCCTACTACAAAATAACAAGAGAATCTATTAAAAATCCCAAGATGAAAATAACAGGCTTCGACAATTTTGAAGACATGGAGATTAAAGAAATAGAGCAAGATATTAACAAAAGGAACTTCAAACACCTAAACAGCAAATGCAAAGGGTTACATATATTTGAAAACATTAAAACAAAAATTAACACTATATTAATTGAAACACCAGCGGAAGTATATAATCAAATTGTGAGTAATAAATATAGAGTTCATATTGGTTATCAAAATTGCAGAGCATTCGATGACTTGAATCTAACCCCGTGTTTTAACTGTGGTCGATTTGGTCATAGTGGTAAAAAGTGTAAGAATACGAAAATCTGCCTACGTTGTGCTGGAAAACATAACACGATCAACTGTACTACCCCAAACGAACACAATTGTGTTAATTGTATGTACAGTAATCATCAATATAAAACAAATTATAATACTAAACACGTGGTAAATGATACCGAAAAATGCGAGGTTATGTTTCACAAGATAAAGAAGTTAATTGCTGAAACAGATTATCCAGTGAGACCGCACATTCCAAAATATGTAGGTAAAGTAAATTTTCAATCACAGTTACAAAACACTGATACAGCTACCGGTAAATCACCGGTCGTAACGACACCAAGAAGACAAAGTAGAATTTTTATCAGTCCGGCAACATCAGCTGGTAATTTATCGGCCACAACCTCACCAATAAATTTAAACAGAACCATATCACAAATTTATTACCCAACAGACTCAGCAACTTCTGAACTTCTGAATTTTGAACATGGATCAGCAACAACTAAATTTTGAAGTTATTTCACAAAAAGAACAAGCTTTTGGTAATGTACAAACACTCAATAAAAGTATCGATAAAGGTAAAAATTTGATTTTATGTGTAAATATTAGAAGTATAAAACAAAACTTTGAAAAACTTGAAACTTTTATTGAATGTTTAGCCGTAAGACCAAGTGTCATTATATGTACTGAATCTTGGAATGTGCAATATACTCCATTGTACAACATATCAGGTTACAAAAGTTACTATAGTGAGAGTAAAATGAATAAAGCAGATGGAGTTATGATGTATATAAAGGATGAACTATCTGAACACACAGAAATTATAGTGGTCGACAACATACGTATCTTAAGCTCGGTTATAAAATTAATTGGCACCGAAACTGTAAGAATCTCAGCGATCTATAGATCACACAATATAAAAAAGTATGAATTTGTACATAGCCTGAAAAAATTCCTAAGAGATCAATTAAATACTAAGAACCATTGTATAATCGGGGATTTTAACATTGATATATTAGACGAAAATTTTAGTAAGACTGACTCAACAGATAACCTTATAACACAAGAATTTTTAAATGATCTCTTGAAACATAAATTTACGCCATGCTTTACTGGAATAACAAGGCCTTCATCTGATAATAAAAGAGGTACCTGCATCGACAATTTCTATATAAAAACTAAAAATATAAATATTAATTCATTTAAAATAACGAATCCATTTAATGATCACTACCCATTATTTATAACTATAGATAAATTAGAAATAAATCAGCCGAACAAATTCAATATGAAATCAATTAATTACAACAAGTTAAAACATGTTGCAAATAATTCAAACTGGTACTCAATATTGTCTATGCAGGATCCTAATCTTGCAGTTAACGCATTAATTGACATGATAAATAATTGTATTGATGCGTCCACTACCAAAAAACAATTTAAAAATAAACTTCCGAGAAAAAATTGGATTACTAGTGCTATTATAGTCTCGTGTACTACTAAAGAGACACTGTATATCTTATGGAAAAACAATCCCACTTCTGAAGCCCTAAAAAAAGAGTATACAAATTACACTAAGATATTGAACAAAGTTATTAAAGAAGCAAAATTTAAATATGAAAAGGAAATGGTAAAACGAAATAGCGGAAACTCTAGGGAATTATGGAACATAATTAAAACTAAATTAGGGAGAAATAGTGTGCATGATAATCCAATAAAATATATATACGAAAACAATCAAAAAATCGAAAATAAAACTGATATAGCAAATGCTATGAACACCTATTTTTGTAAAATAGGACCAAATTTGAGTGCTCAATTTGCTAATATAAATAATAATAACCTGAAACTTCCTGATAGGAATCCTGAATCCATTTTCTTTCGTCTGACAGATTTTGCTGAGATATAAAAAATAATCAATACATTGAAAAATAAATCTGGAGGTGTAGACAATATTAACGCTAAATCATTGAAAATTCTCTCTGAATATATATGTGTGCCCTTAGAATATATCTTCAATTTATGTATTGTGAAATCTATCTGGCCTGACGCGCTCAAAAATGCTGAGGTAGTCCCTATTTACAAGGCTGGTGAAAAATCTAATATCAATAATTACAGACAAATCTCTTTAATATCGAACATTGCAAAAATTTTTGAAAAAATAATTTATAATAGATTATACCACTTTTTTGAAAAACATAACATAATATCAGAAAAACAATACGGTTTCTTTAAAAATAGGGGAACTACTGACACATTAAATTATATATCAAATATCATATACGAAAACTTAGATAAAAGTAAACCAATAATTGTTGCTTTTCTAGACTTAGCCAAAGCATTTGACACTGTTAATCATAGAGTTCTTTTAGATAAGCTTGAATGATACGGAGTAAGGGGTAGTGCCTTAAAACTGATGACTAGCTATCTCACAGATAGGCGGCAAAGAGTAAAAATTCAAGACTGTAAAAGTGAATATAAAGAATTTACTACGGGTGTTCCCCAAGGAACTATATTAGGACCATTACTTTTTATACTTTATGTCAATGACTTACTAGGAAGTATGCAAAATGACACAATCATGTCCTATGCTGATGACACGGTTATCATATCAAGTGATAACATGTGGTCCTCAGCTCAGGAAAAAATGTGTGCTTACCTTAATCATGTGGCCAAATGGCTTGCACAAAATAAACTGTCGCTAAATATAGATAAAACGGTCTATATGACTCTCGGAAATTACTGTGATAGTGTACCTGGCACACTAAACATCAAAATAGGAACGCAATTAATAAAAAGAGTTGAAAGTCATAAATACTTAGGGCTGTATTTCGACTACAATATGAAATGGGATAAGCATATAAGATATATCATTAAAAAAACCAAATACCTAATTTTTGTCTTTGCCAAGATAAAAAATATGATGGATACAAAAACATTAATGATAATATATTATGCTTTCTTTCATAGTCTAATCAATTATGGGGTAATTGCCTGGGGTGGTGCGTACGATAATAATATGAAACTAATACAATCAACACAAAACAAAATATTGAAAATCATAAATAAAAATAAATTCTCTCAAACTAATCCACCTCTTGAAATAAAAAAATTATTCCAGTTAGAGTCAATATCCTTACATTATTCTACATTAAGAAATAAATATATAAACAGTGCGAGCAAGACCAGAAATAAAACAATTCAATTACCTAAATGTGATAAAAGAATTAGTGATAAAAATAGCTACAATGAAGCTATAAGGGTTTTTAATGGGCTATCTAAGGATCTCAAAGTTATGAATTTAAGTAGACAATTAATGAAGAAAAAATTAAAAATGTTTATAGTAAGAAATGCAATATAATTTCAAAATAATAATTAAATCTTAACCAATATATCTAACAAATTATTTAACTGTTATTTATGTACTACAATGGATTTTATCGATGTTAACAAACACTACGCACATACCATTATATAGTTTTTAAGAATTTTGTAGTTTGTAATATTTTTTTTAGTTTGTAAGTTTTCTATGTACCAGATCTACACACAGGCAATAATATTTGCCTCAGTAGGATTTACTTACTTATGTATATTTCGTATATAATAATGTAATGTAAATATTTTCTGGAAATAAATAAATAAATAAATAAAGATTCTGCATGTTATAAAAATCAAAGCAATTGATAATTCCTTTATTAATTAGTAACCTTACGATAATTTCTTTATTATTTTACAATAATCTAAAATACTTATTGTAATTTTGTATGATACTATTTAATCTACAGCAATTGATAATTTGTTTATTGATCTGCAATTAAATATTATTTTTATGATATTGCATGTTATCGTAAAATACTCAAGTAATTGATAATTTCCTTATCAATTTGCAGTCATAGATCGTTTTCACAATTTTGCATGATATTACTTAATTTGCAGCAATTTATAATTTCTTTACTAATCTGTAATTTAATATTACTTATATATAATAACGCATGTTTTTTTTTATTTATCGATCTGGAATCAAATGGAAGTGTTACAATTTTGCATGATTTTATTTAATATCGTAGTAACTGATAATATCTTTACAGTTCTGTAATCAAATATTGTTTTTATGATTTTGCATGTTGTAAAAACCAAGGCAACTAATAAATTCCTTTATCAATTAATAACCAAAAGATAATTTATTTATCATTTTACAATCTAAAATAGTTATTATAATTTTATATGATATTATTTAATCTGCAGCAATTGATGATTTCCTTATTCATCTGCAATCAAATGCTATTTTTATAATATTGCATGTTATTATAAAATACTGTAGTAATTGATAATTTCTTTATCAATTTGCAATCATAGATCGTTTTAATAATTTTGCATGATATTTATATAAATATTGTTTTATTTATCGATCTGCAATCAAATGAAAGTGTTGCACTATTTTTTTTTTAATTTTTATTAACTGTTTTGCTTATATTCGTATGTAGTCAACAAATCTCACAGTAGTACATCAGATCACATCGATCTGGAACATGGTAATTATAAAACTAAACAAAGTTATTCACAAAAGAATGTGTTAAAAAAGCTATTCAAATATATTGCAAGTATTATATGGAAAGATTGTATATAGATTTGCAGGAACTGATAATTCTTTTATTGATCTACAATCTGCTGTTATTTTATAACATTGCATGTCCATTATTTAATGCATTATAGTAATTGATAATGTCGTTATCAAACTGCAATTAAATATCGTTTCTATAATTTTTGCATGTTATTTTTGCATGTTGTTATAGTATAGAGCATTGTAGAATACACACTATGTATAACTAGATATTAGAGGATAAAATTCTCTGGTCAAACATGACATTCAGGTGTTTTGAAACTTATGCTTTGAGACAAAGTACATTGAAAAAAATAAATGGTAGATACTGCTTATTGAACACAAGCAGTGTCCATCTTAGTATAAGGGCCAAGTAGTTTATACTTGAGAGTTCGGCTGTTTCAGCTTGGGTGCAAGGAGCTTCGATCGGCTTTCGATGACGTTACTTTACTGTTACGACTCGACACAGACCAGTAGATTCAACTCGAGGACACAAGCATTTCCAACCCAACAGCTACTGTTCGAGTTTTTGGGTTGAAACAGCTTGGCTGCCAAGTACATACTACCGCTTTTTATTTTTAGCGTACGTTATATCTGACGGTCAAATAGCAAGAGCCTAGAAATTCAGTTCATTTTCTAATAAGCCTATGTAGTCAAGGTAATACTAATTATGCAGAAGCATAATGACATGCAATGGAATTTCTGCTGACAACTGGAAGGGATTATTTTGATAGAATAAATCACGACCTGTGTGAATACCTATATTTGCACTTGTGTTGAGTAAACTAAAGTTTCTTCCTCCAGAGTGAATTCATTTTTCTACAATTTAGGTGATAAAAACGGGCGTCACCAGCGTCGCTGCATAAATTAATTAACCTGAAGGGTCTTTTTATTCGTAGACATATTCGCTGTGCGTTAGCACTTCCATTGTATTATATCTATAATACCTCTGAGCGAAAAACTATATTTGCATAATATCGATGTAAAGAATTATTTACACATGCACAAATACACGTCACACACTCATTGTATTTCTAATTAGTAGATTTGGTTAATTTGTTGTCCGCGACTTTCGATAGATGGCGCAATTAGGAAATGAATATATTTCATTATAGCGCCATCTACCAATGACTGCAGCAATTTATTGGCCGAATCTGCCATACCGACTGAATCCAGGGGGCGTTGTTAGTGTTTCAGAATCTTTTACATCCCCTTAAATTTACACACACTATGTTGTACATGCTGAAGGATTATATACCAATTTTCAGTTATAAATAATCAGCAAGTGTAGAGATACTGCATTTTCCGTGTGTTTTTCAAGAAGTTTTCAAGAAAAAAATTATTTCCTCGATACTGGCTGATTGAGTAGATCTGAAATTGGATATACAATCCCTCAGCATGTATTGCATAATGTGTGTGTAATTCTGGTAAACTTAAAGCAATAGTGAGGAGGTCTTAGTTGGAAATGTACATGCGCTTTTTCAACTTTTCATTCCAAAGGGCCCTTTCCATTCTCTAGAAATATCTTAAACTTTACACACATAATGTTGTACATGCTGAGGGATTATATACCAGGTTTCAGTTCTAAATAATCAGCAAGTGTGGAGATACTGCATTTTCTGTGTGTTTTTCAAGAAGTTTTAAGAAAAAGAGTTATTTCCTCCATACGAGCTGACTGAGTAGATCTGAAATTGGATATACAACCACTCAGCATGTATTGTATTGTGTGTGTATAATTCCGGTAAACTTTAAGCGAGGGTGAGGAGGTCTTAGTTGGAAATGCTCATGCGCTTTTTCGACTTTTCATTCCAAAGATCCCTTTCCAATCCCTACAAATCGCTTAAACTTTACACACACTATGTTTTACATGCTGAGGGATTACATACCAGGTTTCAGTTCTAAATAATCAGCCAGAGTGAATATACTTCATTTTCTGTGTGTTCTTCAAGAAGTTTTCAAGAAAAGAAGTTATTTTCTCCATACTGGCTAATTGAGTAGATCTGAAATTGGATATACAATCCCTCAGCATGTATTGCATAGTGTGTTTGTAATTCTGGTAAACTTTAAGCGAGGGTGAGGAGATCTTACTTGGAAACGCACATACGCTTTTTCGACTCTTCATTCCAAAGATCACATTTCATTCTCTACAAATAGCTTAAACTTTACACTCACTATGTTGTACATGCTGAGGGGTTACATATCAGGTTTAAGTTCTAAATAATCAGCTAGTGTATAGATACTGCATTTTCTGTGTGTTTTTCAAGAAGTTTTAAGAAAAAGAGTTATTTCCTCCATACTGGCTGATTGAGTAGATCTGAAATTGGATATACAACCCCTCAGCATGTATTGCCTAGTGTGTATGTAATTCTGGTAAACTTTAAGCGAGGGTGAGAGGTCTTAGTTGGAAATGCACATGCGCTTTTTCGACTTTTCATTCCAAAGATCCCTTTCCATTCTCGACAGATAGCTTAAAATTTACACACACTATGTTGTACATGCTGAGGGATTATATACTAAGTTTCAGTTCTAAATAATCAGCAAGTGTGGAGATACCACATTTTCTGTGTGTTTTTCAAGAACTTTTAAGAAAAAGAGTTATTTCCTCCATACGGGCTGACTGAGTAGATCTGAAATTGGATATACAACCACTCAGCATGTATTGTATTGTGTGTGTATAATTCCGGTAAACTTTAAGCGAGGGTGAGGAGGTCTTAGTTGGAAATGCTCTTGCGCTTTTTCGGCTTTTCATTCCAAAGATCCCTTTCCATTCTCTACAAATCGCTTAAACTTTACACACACTATGTTTTACATGCTGAGGGATTACATACCAGGTTTCAGTTCTAAATAATCAGCCAGAGTGAATATACTTCATTTACTGTGTGTTCTTGAAGAAGTTTTCAAGAAAAAAAGTTATTTTCTCCATACTGGCTAATTGAGTAGACCTGAAATTGGATATACAATCCCTCAGCACGTATTGCATAGTGTGTTTGTAATTCTGGTGAACTGTAAGCGATGGTGAGGAGGTATTAGGTGGAAATTTACATGCGCTTTTTCAACTTTTCATTCCAAAGATCCCTTTCCATTCTCTACAAATATCTTAAACTTTACACACATTATGTTGTACATGTTGAGAGAATACATACCAGGTTTTAGTTCTAAATAATCACCAAGAGTGGATATACTTCATTATCTGTGTGTTTCTCAAGAAGTTTTCAAGAAAAAAATTATTTACTCCATACTGGCTGATTGAGTAGATCTGAAATTGGATATACAATACCTCAGCATGTATTGCATAGTGTGTGTGCAATTCTGGTGAACTGTAAGCGATGGTGAGGAGGTATTAGGTGGAAATTTACATGCGCTTTTTCAACTTTTCATTCCAAAGATCCCGTTCCATTCTCTACAAATATCTTAAACTTTACACACACTATGTTGTACATGTTGAGGGATTACATACCAGGTTTCAGTTCTAAATAATCAGCAAGTGTGGAGATACCACATTTTCTGTGTGTTTTTCAAGAACTTTTAAGAATAAGAGTTATTTCCTCCATACCAGCTGACTGAGTAGATCTGAAATTGGATATACAACCACTTAGCATGTATTGTATTGTGTGTGTATAATTCCGGTAAACTTTAAGCAAGGGTGAGGAGGTCTTAGTTGGAAATGCTCATGCGCTTTTTCGACTTTTCATTCCAAAGATCCCTTTCCAATCCCTACAAATCGCTTAAACTTTACACACACTATGTTTTACATGCTGAGGGATTACATGCCAGGTTTCAGTTCTAAATAATCAGCCAGAGTGAATATACTTCATTTTCTGTGTGTTCTTCAAGAAGTTTTCAAGAAAAGAAGTTATTTTCTCCATACTGGCTAATTGAGTAGATCTGAAATTGGATATACAATCCCTCAGCATGTATTGCATAGTGTGTTTGTAATTCTGGTGAACTTTAAGCGAGGGTGAGGAGATCTTACTTGGAAACGCACATACGCTTTTTCGACTCTTCATTCCAAAGATCACATTTCATTCTCTACAAATAGCTTAAACTTTACACTCACTATGTTGTACATGCTGAGGGGTTACATATCAGGTTTCAGTTCTAAATAATCAGCTAGTGTATAGATACTGCATTTTCTGTGTGTTTTTCAAGAAGTTTTAAGAAAAAGAGTTATTTCCTCCATACTGGCTGATTGAGTAGATCTGAAATTGGATATACAACCCCTCAGTATGTATTGCCTAGTGTGTATGTAATTCTGGTAAACTTTAAGCGAGGGTGAGAGGTCTTAGTTGGAAATGCACATGCACTTTTTCGACTTTTCATTCCAAAGATCCCTTTCCATTCTCGACAGATAGCTGAAAATTTACACACACTATGTTGTACATGCGAGGGATTATATACTACGTTTCAGTTATAAATAATCAGCAACTGTAGAGATACTGCATTTTCTTTGTGTTTTTCAAGAAGTTTTCAAGAAAAAAATTCTTTACTCCATACTGGCTGATTGAGTATATCTGAAATTGGATATACAACCCCTCAGCATGAAGTGCATAGTGTGGGTGTAATTCTGGTAAACTTTAAGCGAGGGTGAGGAGGTCTTAGCTGGAAATGCAGATGCGATTTTCGACTTTTCAGTCCAAAGATCCCTCTCCATTCTCTACAAATAGCTTAAAATTTACACACACTATGTTGTACATGCTGAGGGAATACATACCAGGTTTCAGTTCTAAATAATCACCAAGAGTGGATATACTTCATTTTCTGTGTGTTTTCAAGAAGTTTTCAAGAAAAAAATTATTTACTCCATACTGGCTGAATGAGTAGATCTGAAATTGGATATACAATCCCTCAGCATGTATTGCATAGTGTGTGTGCAATTCTGGTGAACTGTAAGCGATGGTGAGGAGGTATTAGGTGGAAATTTACATGCGCTTTTTCAACTTTTCATTCCAAAGATCCCTTTCCATTCTCTACAAATATCTTAAACTTTACACACACTATGTTGTACATGTTGAGGGATTACATACCAGGTTTCAGTTCTAAATAATCAGCAAGTGTGGAGATACCACATTTTCTGTGTGTTTTTCAAGAACTTTTAAGAAAAAGAGTTATTTCCTCCATACGGGCTGACTGAGTAGATCTGAAATTGGATATGCAACCACTCAGCATGTATTGTATTGTGTGTGTATAATTCCGGTAAACTTTAAGCGAGGGTGAGGAGGTCTTAGTTGGAAATGCTCTTGCGGTTTTTCGACTTTTCATTCGAAAAATCCCTTTCCATTCTCTACAGATATCTTAAACTTTACACACACTATGTTATTCATTCTGAGAGATTATATACCAGGTTTCAGTTCTAAATAATCAGCAAGTGTGGAGATACCACATTTTCTGTGTGTTTTTCAAGATGTTTTAAGAAAAAGAGTTATTTCCTCCATACTGGCAGATTGAGTAGATCTGAAATTGGATATACGACCTCTCAGCATGTATTGTATTGTGTGTATATAATTCTGGTAAATTTTAAGCGAGGGTGAGGAGGTCTTAGTTGGAAATGCTCATGCGCTTTTTCAACTTTTCATTCCAAAGATCACTTTCCATTCTCTACAAATCGCTTAAACTTTACACACACTATGTTGTACATGCTGAGGGATTATATACCAATTTTCAGTTATAAATAATCAGCAAGTGTAGAGATACTGAATTTTCCGTGTGTTTTTCAAGAAGTTTTCAAGAAAAAAATTATTTACTCGATACTGGCTGATTGAGTATATCTGAAATTGGATATACAACCCCTCAGCATGAATTGCATAGTGTGTGTGTAATTCTGGTAAACTTTAAGCGAGGGTGAGGAGGTCTTAGCTGGAAATGCACATACGTTTTTCGACTTTTCAGTCCAAAGATCCCTCTCCATTCTCTACAAATAGCTTAAAATTTACACACACAATGTTGTACATGCTGAGGGAATACATACCAGGTTTTAGTTCAAAATAATCACCAAGAGTGGATATACTTCATTATCTGTGTGTTTTTCAAGAAGTTTTAAAAAACAGAGTTATTTCCTCCATACTGGCTGATTGAGCAGATCTGAAATTGGATATACAACCCCTCAGCATGTATTGCAGAGTGTGTTTGTAATTCTGGTAAACTTTAAGCGAGGGTGAGGAGATCTTAGTTGGAAACGCACATACGCTTTTTCGACTGTTCATTCCAAAGATCACATTTCATTCTCTACAAATAGCTTAAACTTTACACTCATTATGTTGTACATGCTAAGGGATTACATACAAGGTTTAGTTCTAAATAATCGGCAAGTGTGGAGATACCACATTTTCTGTGTGTTTTTCAAGAAGTTTTAAGAAAAAGAGTTATTTCCTCCATACTGGCTGATTGAGTAGATCCGAAATTGGATATACAACCGCTCAGCATTGATTGCTTAGTGTGCGTGTAATTCTGGTAAACTTTAAGCGATGTCGAGGAGGTCTTAGTTGGAAATGTACATCCGCTTGTTCAACTTTTCATTCCAAAGATAACTTTCCATTGTCTACAAATATTTTAAACTTTACACACATTATGTTGTACATGCGGAGGGGTTACATACCAGGTTTCGGTTCTAAATAATCAGAAACTGTAGAGATACTGCATTTTCTGTGTGTTTTTCAAGAAGTTTTCAAGAAAAAAATTCTTTACTCCATACTGGCTGATTGAGTATATCTGAAATTGGATATACAACCCCTCAGCATGAATTGCATATTGTGGGTGTAATTCTGGTAAACTTTAAGCGAGGGTGAGGAGGTCTTAGCTGGAAATGCAGATGCGATTTTCGACTTTTCAGTCCAAAGATCCCTCTCCATTCTCTACAAATAGCTTAAAATTTACACACACTATGTTGTACATGCTGAGGGAATACATACCAGGTTTCGGTTCTAAATAATCACCAAGAGTGTATATACTTCATTTTCTGTGTGTTTTCAAGAAGTTTTCAAGAAAAAATTATTTACTCCATACTGGCTGAATGAGTAGATCTGAAATTGGATATACAATCCCTCAGCATGAATTGCATAGTGTGTGTGCAATTCTGGTGAACTGTAAGCGATGGTGAGGAGGTATTAGGTGGAAATTTACATGCGCTTTTTCAACTTTTCATTCCAAAGATCCCTTTCCATTCTCTACAAATATCTTAAACTTTACACACACTATGTTGTACATGTTGAGGGATTACATACCAGGTTTCAGTTCTAAATAATCAGCAAGTGTGGAGATACCACATTTTCTGTGTGTTTTTCAAGAACTTTTAAGAAAAAGAGTTATTTCCTCCATACGGGCTGACTGAGTAGATCTGAAATTGGATATACAACCACTCAGCATGTATTGTATTGTGTGTGTATAATTCCGGTAAACTTTAAGCGAGGGTGAGGAGGTCTTAGTTGGAAATGCTCTTGCGCGTTTTCGGCTTTTCATTCCAAAGATCCCTTTCCATTCTCTACAAATCGCTTAAACTTTACACACACTATGATTTACATGCTGAGGGATTACATACCAGGTTTCAGTTCTAAATACTCAGCCAGAGTGAATATACTTCATTTTCTGTGTGTTCTTGAAGAAGTTTTCAAGAAAAAAAGTTATTTTCTCCATACTGGCTAATTGAGTAGATCTGAAATTGGATATACAATCCCTCAGCATGTATTGCATAGTGTGTTTGTAATTCTGGTAAAATTTAAGCGAGGGTGAGGAGATCTTAGTTGGAAACGCACATACGCTTTTTCGACTCTTCATTCCAAAGATCACATTTCATTCTCTACAAATAGCTTAAACTTTACACTCACTATGTTGTACATGCTGAGGGATTACATACAAGGTTTCAGTTCTAAATAATCAGCAAGTCTAGAGATACTGCATTTTCTGTATCTTTTTCAAGAAGTTTCCAAGAAAAAAAGTTATTTCCTCCATACGGGCTGACTGAGTAGATCTGAAATTGGATATACAACCACTCAGCATGTATTGTATTGTGTGTGTATAATTCCGGTAAACTTTAAGCGAGGGTGAGGAGGTATTAGTTGGAAATGCTCTTGCGCTTTTTCGGCTTTTCATTCCAAAGATCCCTTTCCATTCTCTACAAATCGCTTAAACTTTACACACACTATGATTTACATGCTGAGGGATTACATACCAGGTTTCAGTTCTAAATAATCAGCCAGAGTGAATATACTTCATTTTCTGTGTGTTCTTGAAGAAGTTTTCAAGAAAAAAAGTTATTTTCTCCATACTGGCTAATTGAGTAGATCTGAAATTGGATATACAATCCCTCAGCATGTATTGCATAGTGTGTTTGTAATTCTGGTAAAATTTAAGCGAGGGTGAGGAGATCTTAGTTGGAAACGCACATACGCTTTTTCGACTCTTCATTCCAAAGATCACATTTCATTCTCTACAAATAGCTTAAACTTTACACTCATTATGTTGTACATGCTAAGGGATTACATACAAGGTTTAGTTCTAAATAATCGGCAAGTGTGGAGATACCACATTTTCTGTGTGTTTTTCAAGAAGTTTTAAGAAAAAGAGTTATTTCCTCCATACTGGCTGATTGAGTAGATCCGAAATTGGATATACAACCGCTCAGCATTGATTGCTTAGTGTGCGTGTAATTCTGGTAAACTTTAAGCGATGTCGAGGAGGTCTTAGTTGGAAATGTACATCCGCTTGTTCAACTTTTCATTCCAAAGATAACTTTCCATTGTCTACAAATATTTTAAACTTTACACACATTATGTTGTACATGCGGAGGGGTTACATACCAGGTTTCGGTTCTAAATAATCAGCAACTGTAGAGATACTGCATTTTCTGTGTGTTTTTCAAGAAGTTTTCAAGAAAAAAATTCTTTACTCCATACTGGCTGATTGAGTATATCTGAAATTGGATATACAACCCCTCAGCATGAATTGCATAGTGTGGGTGTAATTCTGGTAAACTTTAAGCGAGGGTGAGGAGGTCTTAGCTGGAAATGCACTTGCGATTTTCGACTTTTCAGTCCAAAGATCCCTCTCCATTCTCTACAAATAGCTTAAAATTTACACACACTATGTTGTACATGCTGAGGGTATACATACCAGGTTTCAGTTCTAAATAATCACCAAGAGTGGATATACTTCATTTTCTGTGTGTTTTCAAGAAGTTTTCAAGAAAAAAATTACTTACTCCATACTGGCTGAATGAGTAGATCTGAAATTGGATATACAATACCTCAGCATGTATTGCATAGTGTGTGTGCAATTCTGGTGAACTGTAAGCGATGGTGAGGAGGTATTAGGTGGAAATTTACATGCGCTTTTTCAACTTTTCATTCCAAAGATCCCTTTCCATTCTCTACAAATATCTTAAACATTACACACACTATGTTGTACATGTTGAGGGATTACATACCAGGTTTCAGTTCTAAATAATCAGCATGTGTGGAGATACCACATTTTCTGTGTGTTTTTCAAGAACTTTTAAGCATAAGAGTTATTTCCTCCATACCAGCTGACTGAGTAGATCTGAAATTGGATATACAACCACTTAGCATGTATTGTATTGTGTGTGTATAATTCCGGTAAACTTTAAGCGAGGGTGAGGAGGTCTTAGTTGGAAATGCTCATGCGCTTTTTCGACTTTTCATTCCAAAGATCCCTTTCCAATCCCTACAAATCGCTTAAACTTTACACACACTATGTTTTACATGCTGAGGGATTACATACCAGGTTTCAGTTCTAAATAATCAGCCAGAGTGAATATACTTCATTTTCTGTGTGTTCTTCAAGAAGTTTTCAAGAAAAGAAGTTATTTTCTCCATACTGGCTAATTGAGTAGATCTGAAATTGGATATACAATCCCTCAGCATGTATTGCATAGTGTGTTTGTAATTCTGGTGAACTTTAAGCGAGGGTGAGGAGATCTTACTTGGAAACGCACATACGCTTTTTCGACTCTTCATTCCAAAGATCACATTTCATTCTCTACAAATAGCTTAAACTTTACACTCACTATGTTGTACATGCTGAGGGTTACATATCAGGTTTCAGTTCTAAATAATCAGCTAGTGTATAGATACTGCATTTTCTGTGTGTTTTTCAAGAAGTTTTAAGAAAAAGAGTTATTTCCTCCATACTGGCTGATTGAGTAGATCTGAAATTGGATATACAACCCCTCAGTATGTATTGCCTAGTGTGTATGTAATTCTGGTAAACTTTAAGCGAGGGTGAGAGGTCTTAGTTGGAAATGCACATGCGCTTTTTCGACTTTTCATTCCAAAGATCCCTTTCCATTCTCGACAGATAGCTTAAAATTTACACACACTATGTTGTACATGCTGAGGGATTATATACTAAGTTTCAGTTATAAATAATCAGCAACTGTAGAGATACTGCATTTTCTGTGTGTTTTTCAAGAAGTTTTCAAGAAAAAAATTCTTTACTCCATACTGGCTGATTGAGTATATCTGAAATTGGATATACAACCCCTCAGCATGAATTGCATAGTGTGGGTGTAATTCTGGTAAACTTTAAGCGAGGGTGAGGAGGTCTTAGCTGGAAATGCACTTGCGATTTTCGACTTTTCAGTCCAAAGATCCCTCTCCATTCTCTACAAATAGCTTAAAATTTACACACACTATGTTGTACATGCTGAGGGTATACATACCAGGTTTCAGTTCTAAATAATCACCAAGAGTGGATATACTTCATTTTCTGTGTGTTTTCAAGAAGTTTTCAAGAAAAAAATTACTTACTCCATACTGGCTGAATGAGTAGATCTGAAATTGGATATACAATACCTCAGCATGTATTGCATAGTGTGTGTGCAATTCTGGTGAACTGTAAGCGATGGTGAGGAGGTATTAGGTGGAAATTTACATGCGCTTTTTCAACTTTTCATTCCAAAGATCCCTTTCCATTCTCTACAAATATCTTAAACATTACACACACTATGTTATACATGTTGAGGGATTACATACCAGGTTTCAGTTCTAAATAATCAGCAAGTGTGGAGATACCACATTTTCTGTGTGTTTTCCAAGAACTTTTAAGCATAAGAGTTATTTCCTCCATACCAGCTGACTGAGTAGATCTGAAATTGGATATACAACCACTTAGCATGTATTGTATTGTGTGTGTATAATTCCGGTAAACTTTAAGCGAGGGTGAGGAGGTCTTAGTTGGAAATGCTCATGCGCTTTTTCGACTTTTCATTCCAAAGATCCCTTTCCAATCCCTACAAATCGCTTAAACTTTACACACACTATGTTTTACATGCTGAGGGATTACATACCAGGTTTCAGTTCTAAATAATCAGCCAGAGTGAATATACTTCATTTTCTGTGTGTTCTTCAAGAAGTTTTCAAGAAAAGAAGTTATTTTCTCCATACTGGCTAATTGAGTAGATCTGAAATTGGATATACAATCCCTCAGCATGTATTGCATAGTGTGTTTGTAATTCTGGTGAACTTTAAGCGAGGGTGAGGAGATCTTACTTGGAAACGCACATACGCTTTTTCGACTCTTCATTCCAAAGATCACATTTCATTCTCTACAAATAGCTTAAACTTTACACTCACTATGTTGTACATGCTGAGGGGTTACATATCAGGTTTCAGTTCTAAATAATCAGCTAGTGTATAGATACTGCATTTTCTGTGTGTTTTTCAAGAAGTTTTAAGAAAAAGAGTTATTTCCTCCATACTGGCTGATTGAGTAGATCTGAAATTGGATATACAACCCCTCAGTATGTATTGCCTAGTGTGTATGTAATTCTGGTAAACTTTAAGCGAGGGTGAGAGGTCTTAGTTGGAAATGCACATGCGCTTTTTCGACTTTTCATTCCAAAGATCCCTTTCCATTCTCGACAGATAGCTTAAAATTTACACACACTATGTTGTACATGCTGAGGGATTATATACTAAGTTTCAGTTATAAATAATCAGCAACTGTAGAGATACTGCATTTTCTTTGTGTTTTTCAAGAAGTTTTCAAGAAAAAAATTCTTTACTCCATACTGGCTGATTGAGTATATCTGAAATTGGATATACAACCCCTCAGCATGAATTGCATAGTGTGGGTGTAATTCTGGTAAACTTTAAGCGAGGGTGAGGAGGTCTTAGCTGGAAATGCAGATGCGATTTTCGACTTTTCAGTCCAAAGATCCCTCTCCATTCTCTACGAATAGCTTAAAATTTACACACACTATGTTGTACATGCTGAGGGAATACATACCAGGTTTCAGTTCTAAATAATCACCAAGAGTGGATATACTTCATTTTCTGTGTGTTTTCAAGAAGTTTTCAAGAAAAAAATTATTTACTCCATACTGGCTGAATGAGTAGATCTGAAATTGGATATACAATCCCTCAGCATGTATTGCATAGTGTGTGTGCAATTCTGGTGAACTGTAAGCGATGGTGAGGAGGTATTAGGTGGAAATTTACATGCGCTTTTTCAACTTTTCATTCCAAAGATCCCTTTCCATTCTTTACAAATCGCTTAAACTTTACACACACTATGTTGTACATGCTGAGGGATTATATACCAATTTTCAGTTATAAATAATCAGCAAGTGTAGAGATACTGAATTTTCCGTGTGTTTTTCAAGAAGTTTTCAAGAAAAAAATTATTTCTTCCATACTGGCTGATTGAGTAGATCTGAAATTGAATATACAACCGCTCAGAATTGATTGCTTAGTGTGCGTGTAATTCTGGTAAACTTTAAGCGATGATAAGGAGATCTAAGTTGGAAACGCACATACGCTTATTCGACTTTTCATTCCAAAAGGCCCTTTCCATTCTCTAGAAATATCTTAAACTTTACACACATTATGTTGTACATGCTGAGGGATTATATACTAGGTTTCAGTTCTAAATAATCAGCAAGTGTGGAGATACTGCATTTTCTGTGTGTTGTTCAAGAAGTTTTAAGAAAAAGAGTTAATCCCTCCATACTGGCTGATTGAGTAGATCTGAAATTGTATATACAACCCCTCAGCATGTATTGCATAGTGTGTATGTAATTCTGGTAAACTTTAAGCGAGGGTGAGGAGGTCTTAGTTGGAAATGCTCATGCGCTTTTTCGGCTTTTCATTCCAAAGATCCCTTTCCATGCTCTACAAATCGCTTAAACTTTACACACACTATATTTTACATGCTGAGGGATTACATACCAGGTTTCAGTTCTAAATAATCAGCCAGAGTGAATATACTTCATATTCTGTGTGTTCTTGAAGAAGTTTTCAAGAAAAAAAGTTATTTTCTCCATACTGCCTAATTGAGTAGATCTGAAATTGGATATACAATCCCTCAGCATGTATTGCATAGTGTGTTTGTAATTCTGGTAAAATTTAAGCGAGGGTGAGGAGATCTTAGTTGGAAACGCACATACGCTTTTTCGACTCTTCATTCCAAAGATCACATTTCATTCTCTACAAATAGCTTAAACTTTACACTCACTATGTTGTACATGCTGAGGTATTACATACAAGGTTTCAGTCCTAATAATCAGCAAGTTTAGAGATACTGCATTTTCTGTATCTTTTTCAAGAAGTTTCCAAGAAAAAAAGTTATTTCTTCCATACTGGCTGATTGAGTAGATCTGAAATTGAATATACAACCGCTCAGCATTGATTGCTTAGTGCGCCTGTAATTCTGGTAAACTTTAAGTGATGACGAGAAGGTCTTAGTTGGAAATGTACATCCGCTTGTTCAACTATTCATTCCAAAGATAACTTTCCATTGTCTACAAATATTTTAAACTTTACACACATTATGTTGTACATGCTGTGGGGTTACATACCAGGTTTCAGTTCTAAATAATCAGCTAGTGTATAGATACTGCATTTTCTGTATGTTTTTCAAGAAGTTTTAAGAAAAAGAGTTATTTCCTCCATACTGGCTGATTGAGTGGATCTGAAATTGGATATACAACCCCTCAGCATGTATTGCATAGTGTGTATGTAATTCTGGTAAACTTTAAGCGAGGGTGAGGAGGTCTTAGTTGGAAATGCAAATGCGCTTTTTCGACTTTTCATTCGAAAAATCCCTTTCCATTCTCTACAGATATCTTAAACTTTACAGACACTATGTTATTCATTCTGAGAGATTGTATACCAGGTTTCAGTTCTAAATAATCAGCAAGTGTGGAGATAACACATTTTCTGTGTGTTTTTCAAGATGTTTTAAGAAAAAGAGTTATTTCCTCCATACTGGCAGATTGAGTAGATCTGAAATAGGATATACGACCACTCAGCATGTATTGTATTGTGTGTGTATAATTCTGGTAAACTTTAAGCGAGGGTGAGGAGGTCTTAGTTGGAAATGCTCATGCGCTTTTTCAACTTTTCATACCAAAGATCCCTTTCCATTCTCTACAAATCGCTTAAACTTTACACACACTATGTTGTACATGCTGAGGGATTACATACCAGGTTTCAGTTCTAAATAATCAGGCAGAATGAATATACTTCATTTTCTGTGTGTTCTTCAAGTAGTTTTCAAGAAAAAATGTTATTTTCTCCATACTGGCTAATTGAGTAGATCTGAAATTGGATATACAATCCCTCAGCATGTATTGCATAGTGTGTTTGTAATTCTGGTAAACTTTAAGCGAGGGTGAGGAGATCTTAGTTGGAAACGCACATACGCTTATTCGACTTTTCATTCCAAAGATCCCTTTCCATTCTCTACAAATAGCTTAAAATTTACACACACTATGTTGTACATGCTGAGGGAATACATACCAGGTTTCAGTTCTAAATAATCACCAAGAGTGGATATACTTCATTTTCTGTGTGTTTTTTAAGAAGTTTTCAAGAAAAAAATTATTTACACCATACTGGCTGATTGAGTAGATCTGAAATTGGATATACAATCCCTCAGCATGTATTGCATAGTGTGTGTGCAATTCTGGTGAACTGTAAGCGATGGTGAGGAGGTCTTAGTTGGAAATGTACATGCGCTTTTTTAACTTTTCATTCCAAAGATCCCTTTCAATTCTCTACAAATATCTTAAACTTTACACACACTATGTTACTCATACTGAGAGATTATATACCAGGTTTCAGTTCTAAATAATCAGCAAGTGTGGAGATACCACATTTTCTGTGTGTATTTCAAGAAGTTTTAAGAAAAAGAGTTATTGCCTCCATACGGGCTGACTGAGTAGATCTGAAATTGGATATACAACCACTCAGCATGTATTGCATAGTGTGTATGTAATTCTGGTAAACTTTAAGCGAGGGTGAGGAGGTCTTAGTTGGAAATGCACATGCGCTTTTTCGACTTTTCATTCGAAAAATCCCTTTCCATTCTCTACAGATATCTTAAACTTTACACACGCTATGATACTCATACTGAGAGATTATATACAAGGTTTCAGTTCTAAATAATCAGCAATTGTGGCGATACTTCATTTTCTGTGTGTTTTTCTAGAAGTTTTCAAGTAAAAAAGTTATTTCCTCCATACTGGCTGATTGAATACATCTGAAATTTGATATACAACCGCTTAGCATGGGTTGCATAGTGTGTGCGTAATTCTGGTAAACTTTAAGCGTGGGTGAGGAGGTCTTAGTTGGAAATGCTCATGCTCTTTCCTACTTTCCATTCCAAAGTTCCCTTTCCATTCTCTACAAATAGCTTAAACTTTACACTCACTATGTTGTACATGCTGAGGGATTACATAGAATGTTTCAGTTCTAAATAATCAGCAAGTGTGGAGATACTGCATTTTCTGTGTCTTTTTCAAGAAGTTTTCATGAAAAAAAGTTATTTCTTCCATACTGGCTGATTGAGTATATCTGAAATTGAATATACAACCGCTCAGAATTGATTGCTTAGTGTGCGTGTAATTCTGGTAAACTTTAAGCGAGGGTGAGGAGGTGTTAGTTGGAAACGCACATGCGCTTTTTCGACTTTTCAATCTAAAGGTCCCTTTCCATTCTCGACAAATATCTTAAACTTTACACATACTATGTTGTACATGATAATGGATTATATTCCAAGTTTCAGTTATAAATAATTAGCAAGTGTAGAGATACTGCATTTTCTGTATATTTTTCAAAAAGTTTTCAAGAAAAAAATTATTGACTCCATACTGGCTGATTGAGTAGATCTGAAATTGGATATACAAACCCTCAGCATGTATTGCATAGTGTGTTTGTAATTCTGGTAAACTTTAAGCGAGGGTGAGGAGATCTTAGTTGTAAACGCACATACGCTTATTCGACTTTTCATTCCAAACATCAGATTACATTCTCTACAAATAGCTTAAACTTTACACACACTATGTTGTACATGCTGAGGGATTATATACCAATTTTCAGTTATAAATAATCAGCAAGTGTAGAGATACTGCATTTTCCGTGTGTTTTCCAAGAAGTTTTCAAGAAAAAAATTATTTAATCGATACTGGCTGATTGAGTAGATCTGAATTTGGATATACAATCCCTCAGCATGTATTGCATAATGTGTGTGTAATTCTGGTAAACTTAAAGCGATGGTGAGGAGGTCTTACTTGGAAATGTACATGCGCTTTTTCAACTTTTCATTCCAAAAGGCCCTTTCAATTCTCTAGAAATATCTTAAACTTTACACACATTATGTTGTACATGCTGAGGGATTATATACCAGGTTTCAGTTCTAAATAATCAGCAAGTGTGGAGATTCTGCATTTTCTGTGTGTTTTTCAAGAAGTTTTAAGAAAAAGAGTTATTTCCTCCATACTGGCTGATTGAGTAGATCTGAAATTGTATATACAACCCCTCAGCATGTATTGCATAGTGTGTATGTAATTCTGGTAAACTTTAAGCGAGGGTGAGAGGTCTTAGTTGGAAATGCACATGCGCTTTTTCGACTTTTCATTCCAAAGATCACTTTCCATTCTCTACAAATAGCTTAAAATTTACACACACTATGTTGTACATGCTGAGGGAATACATACCAGGTTTCAGTTCTAAATAATCACCAAGTGTGGATATTCTTCATTTTCTGTGTGTTTTTCAAGAAGTTTCCAAGAAAAAAATTATTTACTCCATACTGGCTAATTGAGTAGATCTGAAATTGGTTATACAATCCCTCAGCATGTAATGCATAGTGTGTGTGCAATTCTGGTGAACTGTAAGCGATGGTGAGGAGGTATTAGGTGGAAATTTACATGCGCTTTTTCAACTTTTCATTCCAAGGATCCCTTTCCATTTTCTACAAATATCTTAAACTTTCCACACACAATGTTGTACATGTTGAGGGATTACATACCAGGTTTCAGTTCTAAATAATCAGCAAGTGTGGAGATACTGCATTATCTGTGTGTTTTTCAAGAATTTTTAAGAAAAAGAGTTATTTCCTCCATACTGGGTGATTGAGTAGATCTGAAATTGGATATACAACCCTTCAGCATGTATTGCGTAGTGTGTGTGTAATTCTGGTAAACTTTAAGCGAGGGTGAGGAAGTCTTAGTTGGAAATGCACATGCGCATTTTCGACTTTTCATTCCAAAGATCCCTTTCCATTCTCTACAAATATCTTAAACTTTACACACATTATGTTGTACATGCTGAGGGATTATACACCATGTTTCAGTTCTAAATAATCAGCAAGTGTGGAGATACTGCATTCTCTGTCTGTTTTTCAAGAAGTTTTAAGACAAAGAATTATTTCCTCCATACTGGCTGATTGCGTAGATCTGAAATTGGATATACAACCCCTCCAGCATGTATTGCATAGTGTGTATGTAATTCTGATAAACTTTAAGCGAGGGTGAGGAGGTCTAGTTGGAAATGCACATGCGCTTTTTCAGCTTTTCATGCGAAAAATCCCTTTCCATTCTCTACCGATATCTTAAACTTTACACACACTATGTTACTCATACTGAGAGCTTATATACCAGGTTCAGTTCTAAATAATCAGCAAGTGTGGAGATATCACATTTTCTGTTTGTTTTTCTAGAAGTTTTAAGAAAAAGAGTTATTGCCTCCATACGGGCTGACTGAGTAGATCTGAAATTGGATATACTACCTCTCAGCATGTATTGCATAGTGTGTATGTAATTCTGGTAAACTTTAAGCGAGGGTGAGGCGGTGTTAGTTGGAAAAGCACATACGCTTTTTCGACTTTTCATTCGAAAAATCCCTTTCCATTCCCTACAGATATCTTAAACTTTATACACACTATGTTACTCGTACTGAGAGATTATATACCAGGTTTCAGTTCTAAATAATCAGCAAGTGTGGCGATACCACATTTTCTGTGTGTTCTTCAAGAATTTTTCAAGAAAAAAAGTTATTTTCTCCATACTGGCTAATTGTGCAGATCTGAAATTGGATATACAACCCCTCAGCATGTATTGCATAGTGTGTTTGTAATTCTGGTAAACTTAAAGCGATGGTGAGGAGGTCTTACTTGGAAATGTACATGCGCTTTTTCAACTTTTCATTCCAAAAGGCCCTTTCCATTCTCTAGAAATATCTTAAACTTTACACACATTATGTTGTACATGCTGAGGGATTATATACGAGGTTTCAGTTCTAAATAATCAGCAAGTGTGGAGGTACTGCATTTTCTGTGTGTTTTTCAAGAAGTTTTAAGAAAAAGAGTTATTTCCTCCATACTGGGTGATTGAGTAGATCTGAAATTGGATATGCAACCCTTCAGCATGTATTGCGTAGTGTGTGTGTAATTCTGGTAAACTTTAAGCGAGGGTGAGGAAGTCTTAGTTGGAAATGCACATGCGCATTTTCGACTTTTCATTCCAATGATCCCTTTCCATTCTCTACAAATATCTTAAACTTTACACATTTTATGTTGTACATGCTGAGGGAGTATACACCAGGTTTCAGTTCTAAATAATCAGCAAGTGTGGAGATACTGCATTTTCTGTCTGTTTTTCAAGAAGTTTTAAGACAAAGAGTTATTTCCTCCATACTGGCTGATTGCGTAGATCTGAAATTGGATATATAACCCCTCCAGCATGTATTGCATAGTGTGTATGTAATTCTGGTAAACTTTAAGCGAGGGTGAGGAGGTCTAGTTGGAAATGCACATGCGTTTTTTCAGCTTTTCCTTCGAAAAATCCCTTTCCATTCCCTACAGATATCTTAAACTTTATACACACTATGTTACTCGTACTGAGAGATTATATACCAGGTTTCAGTTCTAAATAATCAGCAAGTTTGGAGATACCACATTTTCTGTGTGTTCTTCAAGAAGTTTTCAAGAAAAAAATTATTTACTCCATACTGGCTAATTGAGTAAATCTGAAATTGGATATACAACCCCTCAGCATGTATTGCATAGTGTGTTTGTAATTCTGGTAAACTTAAAGCGATGGTGAGGAGGTCTTACTTGGAAATGTACATGCGCTTTTTCAACTTTTCATTCCAAAAGGCCCTTTCCATTCTCTAGAAATATCTTAAACTTTACACACATTATGTTGTACATGCTGAGGGATTATATACCAGGTTTCAGTTCTAAATAATCAGCAAGTGTGGAGATACTGCATTTTCTGTGTGTTTTTCAAGAAGTTTTAAGAAAAAGAGTTATTTCCTCCATACTGGCTGATTGAGTAGATCTGAAATTGTATATACAACCCCTCAGCATGTATTGCATAGTGCGTATGTAATTCTGGTAAACTTTAAGCGAGGGTGAGAGGTCTTAGTTGGAAATACACATGCGTTTTTTCGACTTTTCATTCCAAAGATCCCTTTCCATTCTCTACAAATAGCTTAAAATTTACACACACTATGTTGTACATGCTGAGGGAATACATACCAGGTTTCAGTTCTAAATAATCACCAAGAGTGGATATACTTCATTTTCTGTGTGTTTTTCAAGAAGTTTTCAAGAAAAAAATTATTTACTCCATACTGGCTAATTGAGTAGATCTGAAATTGGATATACAATCCCTCAGCATGTAATGCATAGTGTGTGTGCAATTCTGGTGAACTGTAAGCGATGGTGAGGAGGTATTAGGTGGAAATTTACATGCGCTTTTTCAACTTTTCATTCCAAGGATCCCTTTCCATTTTCTACAAATATCTTAAACTTTCCACACACTATGTTGTACATGTTGAGGGATTACATACCAGGTTTCAGTTCGAAATAATCAGCAAGTGTGGAGATACTGCATTTTCTGTGTGTTTTTCAGGAATTTTTAAGAAAAAGTGTTATTTCCTCCATACTGGGTGATTGAGTAGATCTGAAATTGGATATACAACCCTTCAGCATGTATTGCGTAGTGTGTGTGTAATTCTGGTAAACTTTAAGCGAGGGTGATGAAGTCTTAGTTGGAAATGCACATGCGCATTTTCGGCTTTTCATTCCAAAGATCCCTTTCCATTCTCTACAAATATCTTAAACTTTACACACATTATGTTGTACATGCTGAGGAATTATACACCAGGTTTCAGTTCTAAATAATCAGCAAGTGTGGAGATACTGCATTTTCTGTCTGTTTTTCAAGAAGTTTTAAGACAAAGAGTTATTTCCTCCATACTGGCTGATTGCGTAGATCTGAAATTGGATATACAACCCCTCCAGCATGTATTGCATAGTGTGTATGTAATTCTGGTAAACTTTAAGCGAGGGTGAGGAGGTCTAGTTGGAAATGCACATGCGCTTTTTCAGCTTTTCCTTCGAAAAATCCCTTTCCATTCTCTACCGATATCATAAATTTTACACACACTATGTTACTCATACTGAGAGCTTATATACCAGGTTTCAGTTCTAAATAATCAGCAAGTGTGGAGATATCACATTTTCTGTTTGTTTTTCTAGAAGTTTTAAGAAAAAGAGTTATTGCCTCCAGACGGGCTGACTGAGTAGATCTGAAATTGGATATACTACCACTCAGCATGTATTGCATCGTGTGTATGTAATTCTGGTAAACTTTATGCGAGGGTGAGGCGGTGTTAGTTGGAAATGCACATACGCTTTTTCGACTTTTCATTCGAAAAATCCCTTTCCATTCCCTACAGATATCTTAAACTTTATACACACTATGTTACTCGTACTGAGAGATTATATACCAGGTTTCAGTTCTAAATAATCAGCAAGTGTGGAGATACCACATTTTCTGTGTGTTCTTCAAGAATTTTTCAAGAAAAAAAGTTATTTTCTCCATACTGGCTAATTGTGTAGATCTGAAATTGGATATACAACCCCTCAGCATGTATTGCATAGTGTGTTTGTAATTCTGGTAAACTTAAAGCGATGGTGAGGAGGTCTTACTTGGAAATGTCCATGCGCTTTTTCAACTTTTCATTCCAAAAGGCCCTTTCCATTCTCTAGAAATATCTTAAAATTTACACACATTATGTTGTACATGCTGAGGGATTATATACCAGGTTTCAGTTCTAAATAATCAGCAAGTGTGGAGATACTGCATTTTCTGTGTGTTTTTCAAGAAGTTTTAAGAAAAAGAGTTATTTCCTCCATACTGGCTGATTGAGTAGATCTGAAATTGTATATACAACCCCTCAGCATGTATTGCATAGTGCGTATGTAATTCTGGTAAACTTTAAGCGAGGGTGAGAGGTCTTAGTTGGAAATGCACATGCGCTTTTTCGACTTTTCATTCCAAAGATCCCTTTCCATTCTCTACAAATAGCTTAAAATTTACACACACTATGTTGTACATGCTGAGGGAATACATACCAGGTTTCAGTTCTAAATAATCACCAAGAGTGGATATACTTTATTTTCTGTGTGTTTTTCAAGAAGTTTTCAAGAAAAAAATTATTTACTCCATACTGGCTGATTGAGTAGATCTGAAATTGGATATACAATCCCTCAGCATGTAATGCATAGTGTGTGTGCAATTCTGGTGAACTGTAAGCGATGGTGAGGAGGTATTAGGTGGAAATTTACATGCGCTTTTTCAACTTTTCATTCCAAGGATCCCTTTCCATTTTCTACAAATATCTTAAACTTTCCACACACTATGTTGTACATGTTGAGGGATTACATACCAGGTTTCAGTTCTAAATAATCAGCAAGTGTGGAGATACTGCATTTTCTGTGTGTTTTTCAAGAATTTTTAAGAAAAAGAGTTATTTCGTCCATACTGGGTTATTGAGTAGATCTGAAATTGGATATACAACCCTTCAGCATGTATTGCGTAGTGTGTGTGTAATTCTGGTAAACTTTAAGCGAGGGTGAGGAAGTCTTAGTTGGAAATGCACATGCGCATTTTCGACTTTTCATTCCAAAGATCCCTTTCCATTCTCTACAAATATCTTAAACTTTACACACATTATGTTGTACATGATGACGGATTATACACCAGGTTTCAGTTCTAAATAATCAGCAAGTGTGGAGATACTGCATTTTCTGTCTGTTTTTCAAGAAGTTTTAAGACAAAGAGTTATTTCCTCCATACTGGCTGATTGCGTAGATCTGAAATTGGATATACAACCCCTCCAGCATGTATTGCATAGTGTGTATGTAATTCTGGTAAACTTTAAGCCAGGGTGAGGAGGTCTAGTTGGAAATGCACATGCGCTTTTTCAGCTTTTCATTCGAAAAATCCCTTTCCATTCTCTACCGATATCTTAAACTTTACACACACTATGTTACTCATACTGAGAGCTTATATACCAGGTTTCAGTTCTAAATAATCAGCAAGTGTGGAGATATCACATTTTCTGTGTGTTTTTCTAGAAGTTTTAAGAAAAATAGTTATTGCCTCCATACGGGCTGACTGAGTAGATCTGAAAGTGGATATACTACCACTCAGCATGTATTGCATAGTGTGTATGTAATTCTGGTAAACTTTAAGCGAGGGTGAGGCGGTGTTAGTTGGAAATGCACATACGCTTTTTCGACTTTTCATTCGAAAAATCCCTTTCCATTCTCTACAGATATCTTAAACTTTACACACACTATGTTACTCGTACTGAGAGATTATATACCAGGTTTCAGTTCTAAATAATCAGCAAGTGTGGAGATTCCACATTTTCTGTGTGTTCTTCAAGAATTTTTGAAGAAAAAAAGTTATTTTCTCCATACTGGCTAATTGTGTAGATCTGAAATTGGATATACAACCCCTCAGCATGTATTGCATAGTGTGTTTGTAATTCTGGTAAACTTTAAGCGAGGGTGAGGAGGTCTTAGTTGGAAATGCACATGCGCTTTCTCGACTTTTCATTCGAAAAATCCCTTTCTATTCTCTACAAATATCTTAATCTTTACACACACTATGTTGTACATGCTGAGGGATTACATACAAGATTTCAGTTCTAAATAATCATCAATTGTGGAGATACTGCAATTTCTGTGTGTTTTTCAAGAACTTTTAAGAAAAAGAGTTATTTCCTCCATACGGGCTGACTGAGTAGATCTGAAATTGGATATACAACCACTCAGCATGTATTGTATTGTGTGTGTATAATTCTGGTAAACTTTAAGCGAGGGTGAGGAGGTTTTAGTTGGAAATGCTCATGCGCTTTTTCGACTTTTCATTCCAAAGATCCCTTTCCATTCTCTACAAATCGCTTAAACTTTACACACACTATGTTTTACATGCTGAGGGATTACATACCAGGTTTCAGTTCCAACTAATCAGCGAGAGTGAATATACTTGATTTTCTGTGTGTTCTTCAAGAAGTTTTCAAGAAAAAAAGTTATTTTCTCCATACTGGCTAATTGAGTAGGTCTGAAATTGGATATACAATCCCTCAGCATGTATTACAGAGTGTGTTTGTAATTCTGGTAAACTTTAAGCGAGGGTGAGGAGATCTTAGTTGGAAACGCACATACGCTTTTTCGACTCTTCATTCCAAAGATCACATTTCATTCTCTACAAATAGCTTAAACTTTACACTTACTCTGTTGTACATGCTGAGGGATTACATACAAGGTTTAGTTCTAAATAATCGGCAAGTGTGGAGATACCACATTTTCTGTGTGTTTTTCAATAAGTTTTAAGAAAAAGAGTTATTTCCTCCATACTGGCTGATTGAGTAGATCTGAAATTGGATATACAATCGCTCAGCATTGATTGCTTAATGTGCGTGTAATTCTGGTAAACTTTAAGCGATGTGGAGGAGGTCTTAGTTGGAAATGTACATCCGCTTGTTCAACTTTTCTTTCCAAAGATACCTTTCCATTGTCTACAAATCGCTTAAACTTTACACACATTATGTTGTACATGCTGAGGGATTATATACCAGGTTTCAGTTCTAAATAATCATCAAGTGTGGCGATACTTCATTTTCTGTGTGTTTTTCTAGAAGTTTTCAAGTAAAAAAGTTATTTCCTCCATACTGGCTGATTGGATACATCTGAAATTGGATATACAACCGCTTAGCATGTGTTGCATAGTGTGTGCGTAATTCTGGTAAACTTTAAGCGTGGGTGAGGAGGTCTTAGTTGGAAATGCTCATGCTCTTTCCGACTTTCCATTCCAAAGATCCCTTTCCATTCTCTACAAATAGCTTAAACTTTACACTCACAATGTTGTACATGCTGAGGGATTACATACAATGTTTCAGTTCTAAATAATCAGCAAGTGTGGTGATACTGCATTTTCTGTGTCTTTTTCAAGAAGTTTTCATGAAAAAAAGTTATTTCTTCCATATTGGCTGATTGAGTAGATCTGAGATTGAATATACAACCGCTCAGAATTGATTGCTTAGTGTGCGTGTAATTCTGGTAAACTTTAAGCGATGACGAGGAGGTCTTAGTTGGTAATGTACATCCGCATGTTCAACTTTTCATTCCAAAGATCCCTTTCCATTGTCTACAAATATTTTAAACATTACACACATTATGTTGTACATGCTGAGGGGTTAGATACCAGTTTTCAGTTCTAAATAATCAGCTAGTGTATAGAGACTGCATTTTCTGTGTGTTTTTCAAGAAGTTTTAAGGAAAGGAGTTATTTCTTCCATACTGGCTGACTGAGTAGATCTGAAATTGGATATTTAACCCCTCAGCATGTATTGCATAGTGTGTGTGTAATTCTGGTAAACTTTAAGCGAGGGTGAGGAGGTGTTAGTTGGAAACGCACATGCGCTTTTTCGACTCTTCATTCTAAAGATCCCTTTCCAATCTCTACAAATATCTTAAACTTTACACATACTATGTTGTACATGCTAATGGATTATATTCCAAATTTCAGTTATAAATAATTAGCAAGCGTAGAGATACTGCATTATCTGTATATTTTTCAAGAAGTTTTCAAGAAAAAAATTATTGACTCCATACTGGCTGATTGATTAGGTCTGATATTGTATATACAATCCCTCAGCATGTACTGCATAGTGTGTGTGTAATTCTGGTAAACTTTAAGCGAGGATGAGGTGGTCTTAGTTGGAAATACACATGCTCTTTTTCGACTTTTCATTTCAAAGATCCCTTTCCATTCTCTTCATATAGCTTAAACTTTACACACACTATGTTGTACTTGCTGGGGCATTACGTACAAGGTTTCATTTCTAAATAATCAGCAAGTGTGAAGATACTGCATCTTCGGTGTGTTTTTCAAGAAGTTTTCAACAAAAAAAGTTATTTCCTCTATACTGGCTGATTGAGTAGATCTGAAATTGAATATGCAATGGCTCAGCATGTATTGTATTGTGTGTGTGTAATTCTGGTAAACTTTAAGCGAGGGTGAGGAGGTCTTAGTTGGAAATGCACATGCGCTTTTTCGACTTTTCATTCCAAAGATCTTTTTCCATTCTCTACAAATAGCTTAAACTTTACACACACTATGTTGTACATGCTGAGAGATTATATACCAGGTTTCAGTTCGAAATAATCAGCAAGAGTGGAGATACTGCATTTTATGTGTGCTTTCCAAGAAGTTTTCAAGAAAAAAAGTTATTTTCTCGATACTGCCTAATTGAGTAGATCTGGAGTTGGATATACAACCCCTCACCATGTATTGCATAGTGTGTGTGTAATTCTGTTAAACTTTAAGCGTGGGTGAGGAGGTCTTAGTTGGAAATGCACATGCTCTTTGTTGACTTTTCATTCCAAAGATCCCTTTCCATTCTCTACAAATAGCTTAACTCTCCATCTATCTACTCCTTCTGTTCCTGGCAGGTCGACACTGCTATCCTCATTCCTATACTGCTCAACACTTTATTAATATATTTTGTTTTGCCCTAGGCGAAGAGCTCCTGCAGAAGACAACACGTCTTTATATAATTCTACTTTCCTCCAGGGCAGCAAACGCAACTACTACGTCCTGAAGACATCAGCTAGACAAACATATCGTAGAACTGAGAGCGAAGGTGTATATTAATATAGTTTCATCTCCTGTGCCAGACTCGAGTAAGTACTTCATTTCGGATTGGGACTTTATCTTGTGGTACAGCCGAACCTAGTCTCCAACTTTCCATAGTTCTACTCCTCTGTTCCTGGCACTTCGATACTGCTGTCCTCATCCCTACTGCTTAACACATTATTAATATATTTTGTATTGCCCTAGGCGAAGAGCTCCTGCAGAAAGCAACTCGTCTTCATATCATTCTACTCTCCTCGAGGACAGCCAACGCAACTACTACTTCCCGGGGGCATCACATATGAGAACACAAGAGAGAAGTAAGGGCGAAGGTGTATAGTTGAATGTAGTTTGCGCTCCCGCGACAGACTAGAGTAAGTACTTCACTTCGGATTTGGACTTTATCATGTAGTATAGCCGAAACAAGCCTCCAACTTTCCATCTGTCTACTCCTCTGTTCCTGGCAGTTTAATACTGCTCTTCTCATCCCCGCTGCTTAACACATTATTAATATATTTTGTTTTGCTCTAGACGAAGAGTTCCTGCAGAAGACAACACGTCTTCATATAATTGTACTCTCCTCGACGGCAGCCAACGCAACTATCACTTTCCGAGGACATCACCTAGGCGGACACGATGGGGAAGGGACGACGAAGGTATACTTGAATGTCTGCGCTCCAGTGACGGACTCGAGATGTAGTCTCGGTGCCAGGTGGGTTTGAGTGGCCGATGGATGTTCACAATTCTACCAAAGCTTTTTTTACGTATTTTTGTCTGCTGATTCTGAGTTTCGAAGGTGGACAGTCGTCAGACTGTTAGTGTTTTGTTATTAACAATTTAATTGTTTAAATTGCTGCCAAATCCATATGATTAATTATAACTGAATCCTAACTGCCTAAAACTGTAGTAAATTGACCTAGAAATATGGTCATTTTTTCAGAATTGAAAAATTTTTATTAGAACCCGAATTATTGCAAATTTAGTGCAATAATTCGCGAATTCGAGCGCAAACGTGTATAATTCTAGATCAATTTACTACAGTTTTAGACAGTTAGGTTTCCGTTATAATTAATCATATTGATTTGTCAGCAGTTTATGCAATTAAATTTTAATAACAAAAAAACTAACAGTGTGGCGACTGTCCACCTTCGAAATTCAGAATCAGCAGACAAAAAATACAGACAGAAAAGCTTTGGTGGAGGCATGGACATCTATCGGCCTCGGAAACCCCCATGGTGCCTAGACTAATGTCAGTATTTAGGGCACACCTGATTTTTAGGTACGAATTATATCTCCCCAAAAAGTAACAGTTTTCTGCGGGTGCACACGGAAAGAGAACTCTTACTGCTACAGTTAAAACGGCTTACTCGTGGAGTATAGGAGTTCCTTTACTATATAAGTAAGGTGGTTTTAGCAATCTTAGTAAGGGACCCATACTTTTATGGTATGGGTCGCTTACTTTTAAAGTATGTTGCTTTTCATGCTACAACAGTTACACAATTATACGATCGTTGGATCAGCGGCATACCGTCGTAAAAGCGTCACACGATTTTAGTAAACATTGCTTCCACCTTCAATTGTAAGGAAGAAATACTATAGCGGTAACTGTTGCTACCTGCTAATACGGAAATGACAACTATTATAAGGAAGTGTTACTTATCGATAATTGAAAGCATCGAATGCGTCGTCTAGGTCTTTGGGTTGGTCAATGATGGAGTCGAGGTGATGCGCTCCGAAGTTTTTTGCGTTTAGATCTCAGGGCGTATCTAATACGTAGTCCAAGTTTTCGGGGTAGCCGATGATGATGTCTAGGTCGTGCGCTCCGTAGTTTTTTGTCTCTAGATGTTGGAACGTATCAAATGCGTGGTTTAGGTCTTTGGGGTGGCCGATAATGGAGTCTAGGTGGTGCGCTCCGTAGTTTTTTGCATTAAAATATCAGGACGCATCTAACACGCAGTGCAGGTGTTCAGGGTAGCCGATGACGAGGTCTAGGTGGTGCGCTTCGTAGTCTTTTGCGTTTGGATATCAGGGCGCATCTAATACGTGGTCCAGGTCTTCGGGGAAACCGATGACGATATTTAGGTGGTGCGCTCGGTAGCTTTTGGCTGATAGGTGTTGGACATGTCAAAACTTAAAGTATTACTAATCACGTAATTTTATACTATAAGTAAAAATCGTGATTATAAATAAATGCTTACTCGAACGTAATTACGTTCAAATTGACATGTGTTTGTAATAAAAAAAAATAGTAAATAAAAAAATGCGTATTGGCGAAATACGCACAATTATTCATAAATAATGCGTATATGCGAAATGCGCACAATTATTTATTATACAGAAATGCGTATAGGCGAAATACGCACAATTATTTATAATAAAAAATGCGTACAAGCGAAATACGCACAATTATTTATAATATCAAAAATGTGTATAAGCGAAATACGCACAGTTGTTTATAATGCAAAAATGCGTATAGACGAAATACGCACAATTATTAGTTATAAGGAAAGGTGTATGGGCTAACATATTTAATTATAACAGAAATGAATTACAATTACATGAGTTTATTTAGTTATATATTTATAAGAAACTAGATGTCTTGACACAAAATAAATTCTTTTCCCTTTTTTTAGGCACGACCGCTTCTCGGGACAGCCTTATATTTTCGTCAGGGCGAAAATTGTAACACTTCAAATTCTGAAATTTACAACATAAAAACTATTTTCCACCCAAAAGAAGTACATTTTAAGCGTTTTCAGAGATGTATGTATGTCTTGACGTATGTATGTGATCAAGTAACCCGATTATCTCAGCGCAATTTCGACGGATACAAACGGGCTTTGGGGAATATACTCATCTAATTATAAGTGACTGACAGTTCTCTACCGAGCCAAATCGATCGACAAATAAAAAGCGCCAGGGCAAATAAAAATTTGAAAAAATCGATTTTTGAGCATACGGTGAACAAAATTAAATTTAAGTCAAAAACAACAAATGCATCTGCTAAAACTAATTAAAATACGTCTTTTTTACATTGAACATTTTTTTCTATGAACAATATTTAACAATGTAATAGCGAAAAAATCGCTAAAATCATCAAAAATAGTCGTTTTTTTGGTATTACTTTACAGGATTTGAATTTACACAAAAATGTTAAATACAAAAATTATAGATAATATTGAAACAAAACATTTTCCTATTCGACATTTTTTTGTGCGATCAATTCCTGATGAGTTAAATCCAAACAAACAATTTTTAACGCCAAAACATACATAAAATGGACGATTTTCGCTTATTTAAACGATTTGACTTTACACAAAAATATTAAATGCAAAAGATATACTTATGGATAACATCTAAACAAAACTTTTCCCCAATTAATATTTTAATGTACAATCAATCCTGATTATCTAAACCTATAAATACGACACTTTACATATTCAATTTTCGCTTATTTAACATGATTCGATTTGACAAAGAATTATTCAATGCAATAGCTTTAAATAATATCGGAAAAATCAATATAACGTTCGAAAGATCATATAATTATAAAAATATAATCATAAGATATAAAATTACATTTAATTACAATGTTAAAATAGTACATTACGATACTGCCACTGAAGTCACATGTATCGTCCGATATTTTATAGCACGTTTACCTAAGTCCGCTGTCACGCCTATCCGTACCTTAATCAGTCCACTCGCTGCGCTCGCGCGCTAACCTCACGGTGCCATAATCGACTACTTAAGTCACCGGTAGGCGTGACTTAAGTGCGGACTTAGGTCACACTGTGCTATAAAATGAGATAAACATTGAAAACATAATTTAAAATAAGAAATATCTATTGTTTACAAAATGCCAAATATTATGTAAACTAAAACACTAATAAAAATATATAATAACAAATATAAATTGATGTTGAAATAACAAAAATTAAAAGATTAAATCCCTAAATGTTTTTTGACTTAAAATTATTCTAAGTTGGTCCAAGAAACAAATTATTTTTTTCTAAAACTTGGTCGTAGACACGCAGCTAATATTGTATATAATCTAATCTTCTATTAACAATGTGATTAATAGAAGTTCTTCAAGTTTAAACCTTAAAAATAAAATTAAAAAACAAAGATTAAATTTTTGATTAAATATAAAATTGAGCTAAAGAATAAGCAAATATAATATTCCATCCTCACGACTCGTAACCATATTCCTGATATCACACATTAAATGATATTCGATGACGAATGAATCTACGAAATCATTTTGTGACTATGAATGAAAATCCTTGAGAATATAGTTATTATGTTGGAATGTCCCATCTAAATAAAACAAAATAAAAGAAACAATAAAGTTTGTTGTTGGTAGGTAATGAGGTATGGCGGGTTTAATGTGGGGCGCAGGGCGGGGTCCAGGGGCAGAGCCCCTGGTAGGGGTGTAGGAGGCGAAGCCCCCACTCAGGGGGGTATGGGAGCGAAGCCCCCACTCAGGGGGGTGTGGGGGGGCGAAGCCCTCCACCTGAAATAAAATTACTGATATATTAAAAACAAAATATATATGAACAGTGATATATATATATATAAACTTCTTTCTGAAATACGACCTTACTAAAGAAGTTAATTATTTTATTTTAATTTATTTACACTTTATTTAATCCAACTAAAAAAAAAAAAAGAAATTTTACTTTAATAAAATTGTAGCTATAAAATAGATAGAAAAAAAATCGAGGTATCCATCTTGGTACAGAAATTGACAATTTGTTGGTATGGACTTCCTTAATATATATAATTTTACAACAATTATTATAATAAAAAAGGTTTGACCCTGCTTGCTACTAAAGAAGACAATTCGAATTCAAAAACGAATTCATCGATTTCATTTATTTCTCAATTAAACATTTTGCTTCCTCCTAGAGGAAGCTTTGTGACATTAAATTTTTGAGTTGTTGTAAAAACATGTTATAATTGTGTTCCGAGATGTTAGAAATCAAAATACATGGTTTTTGAAAAATGTCTGTGTGTGTGTGTGTGTGTGTGTGTGTGTGTGTGTGTGTGTGTGTGTGTGTGTGTGTGTGTGTGTGTGTGTGTGTGTGTGTGTGTGTACGCCTAGATCTTAATTTCTACTCGCTCAATTTTGACCTAGCAGGACTCATTTTCCGGTCAAAATCCGTTTTTTTTATTGGGGCTATGAGTTTTTGTTTTTTTTCAAATTTTCGATTTTTCTCAAAACTCCTTTTTGATTTTTTTTTTAATTATAGGATCGAGTTATTCGAATTGGATGGGTAGCGTTCGAAAGAGAATTAAAATACCTATATTTTCTAAAAAAATTATTAACAATAACGTGTTTTTTTTTAGATGCTTATAACTCCCAAACTAAACGGTCAATTTTTTTTGAGAAAAATCACGATAATGGATAATATAAATAAATTTAATCTGTAATGTTTTAATTCATTTTGTTGGTTAGTTTTTTAGAAAAAAATTGTAAAATGAAAATTGATTTTTGTATATCCAACGATTACAGGAGTAACAATGACTTAGTCGCTTCAAAACTCTTTGTAGTCTTAGATTTATAAATTTCGTTATTAAATATTAATTAAAGGAATCAACATATTAAGGTTGAGGAAACTACGGGCCAATGAATTGAAAGAGGTTTTTTTAATTCATGAATAAATATCGATAAAAAATTTATCGTACTAATACACTACGATACAAGTGCGATAAGTGGTCCATTCTTTCATGGCGTAAAGTTAAGGCCCGAGCGTAGCGAGGATCCTTTCACGGCGTGTAATGTGTTACTTAACGCATTAGTATCGTACAATTTTTTATAACACTGTCTGCCTTAAGTCCGCTGTCACGCCTATCCGTGCACTAAGCAGTTCATTATCGCACCGTGAGGTTAGCGTACGAGCGTAGCAAGTGCGATAAACAAGGTGAAATAATGGACTACATATCGCACGGATATTTTTTTTTTATTAAATTATACCTACTTCTACAAAGATGAAATTTGCTTAAAAAAACATACGATGCCTGAAATACATTATAGAAGCAGAGTTCTATTATTTTTATACCTAAGCACATTTACGCCAACTAAACATCGACAACACTGAATGATGAGTACACCTGCTAAATCTGACTGGTGGCTTTTATAACATTACAGGAGCAGGATTAATTTATCTTTTCATGTTGTAAATTTCAGCCTAATTAATTAAATAGGTTTTCTCTTATGAAATCTGAAGGGCCATGTAGTGTGAGCCTGTCCGAAAGAGTTATAGAGTATGCTTAAATAAATATTCTGGAAACCTGTCAGAATTATGTAAAGTTAACTATAACCTCTAAAAATCAATTAATACTGGTAGTTAATCGATAAGCTCATTGTTCATTAACTACTACAATTCGACTGAAGTTTACAGATTAAAATAACTTTTTTCACAATTTTACACGTACCCAGATTATTGTTATGGCGGGACAAGCTATAGATGTATAGAAGTTTCAGACACACTCACACTACACTACACTACAGTATACGGACGAAAATTAAAAACTTAATAAAAAAATTCATGCGGCTCCTACAATATAAAAGCCACTTGTCAGATTTAGCAGGTGTATTGAGCATTCAATGTTATCGATATTTACTTTGAGGTGATGTGTCCGTACCAAAAGACTAAAAATGATAGAAACCGGCTTCAGTAATGCATCTCAGACATTCCATGTATTTTTGAGTTGACTCTATCTTTCTGAAAGTACATGTAATTTAATAAAAAAAATAAAAATACAGTTCTATAAAAAATACACAAGCAGTGCCTGAATTAAATCTGAGAAATTGCATGACTTATTTCTTTCTTTTTATTAAATTATACCTACAAAAAAAAGATAAAATCAGCTTAAAAATACATAAGATACTTGAAATGCATTATAAAAGCAGATTTCTATCATTCTTATGTTCTTCTAAATGAAGTTTGAAAAGACATCCTCAAAGTAAATATCAACCACATCAATGAATGAGGAATAGATCTGTTAAATTTGTCCGGTCGCCTCTTATAGTTGCTGCTTTTTCTGAAAGGATAATAAAAACCCTGAAACAAAAAATGAAGCTATAGTAATGGTTGAAAGCAGTAAATTACTGAAATAATAATGATTCAAAGAAGAGACCACAAAGTGGTCACAGTGAATTAAAATAAATACAGACTAGATCAACTTCCATTGATAATCTATAGAAAGATGAAGCTGACAAGATGTGTGCATCAGGAAGCCCTTCACTTAAGGTTACCCACTGTAATGCCATTGTTGAGTTTCTCAAAGTTGCCGTTCCCAATTTGATCCTATTTTTTTGAAAGTCTCCTACTTTATGATGGCCATATAATGACGCCCTCGAGGAAAGAACAATTATATGAAGACGTGTTGTCTTCTGCAGGAACTCTTCGCCCTAGGCCAAAAACATAATTACAACAAGAATAACTTGGCAACGGAGGGAGTACAGAGAAGCCACACTCCTGTCAAAGGGGTAGAAAATTATTGCAGGATAGATGCTAGCTGTAAAGTAAACGAGAAAACATTCTCACAGCAAACTACTCACAATATAGTGTTAGCGTGTCGATAAGATCATTCATAGCACTATATATTTACCAAGATATGTTGAGAGAATTGAAAGGGATCTTGGCACTAAAAAGTCGAGAAAGCGCATGTGTATTCTCAACTAAGACCTCCTCACCCTCACTTAAAGTTTACAAGAATGTTCACACACAACACAATACATACAGAGGGATTGTGTATGCAATTTCAGATCGACTCAATCAGCCGGTACGGAGAAAATGACATTTTTCTCAAAAATTTCTTGAAAAAGACACAGAAATTACAATATCTTCAGATTCGCTGATTATGTAGATCTCAAACTTGATATACTCTCTCTCAGCATGTATTCCAACATGTATGGAAAGTTCAAGATACTTGTAGGAAATGGAAAGGGATCTTTGCACTCAAAAGTCGAGAAAGCGCATGTGTATTCTCAACTAAGACCTCCTCACCCTCACTTAAAGTTTACCAGAATGTTCACACACAATACAATACATACAGAGGGATTGTGTATGCAATTTCAGATCAATTCAATCAGCCCGTACGGAGAAAATGACATTTTTCTCAAAAATTTCTTGAAAAAGACACAGAAATTGCAATATCTCCAGACTTGCTGATTATGCATATCTAAATCTTGATATACTGTCCTTCAGCATGTATTCCATCATGTATAGAAAGTTGAAGATACTTGTAGGGAATGGAAAGGGATTTTAGCACTCAAAAGTCGAGAAAGCGCATGTGTATTCTCAACGAAAACCTCCTCACCCTTTCTCAAGGTTTACAAGAATGTTCACACACAATGCAATGCATGATGAGGCATTGTACATTAAGTTTCAGATATACTCAATCAGCCAAATTGGAGGAAATTACTTTTCTTTCTTAATAATTTCCTCAAAAAGCACACAGAATGCTGTCCACACTTCTCCACAGAACTCCACACTTGCTGATTATTTAGATCTGAAACATGGTATATAATCCCTCAGCATGCATGATATGGTGACGTGTATAAAGCTGAAGATATTTTCCGAGAAAGGAAAGATATTTGTATACTTGAAAGTCGAAAAAGCTCATGTGCACTTCCAACTAAGACTACCTTGACCCTTGCTCAAAGTTTAACAAAATGTCCTTGTGAAAAAAAGATGAAAACCCTGCAAGATTAGAAAGGATCTAGTATTATTGAAATAATACTTACTCAAGGATAAGACCACAATTTAATTAGCAGAGAACTCGACCAACATCAATATCGATCCATGCAGCAATTTACTAAACACAGTGACTGCAGATGTAAACATTGATGACTGCCGTCTGCCGGACTGCCGTGCGCACATGGTTGACATGGTGCGGGTGAGAGCCAGATAGGAAGCGAAGCACTGTAGCGATAATACGTACGTCGTAGGCAGCTTTCTTGTGTTCACTCCGCACTGAAACTTTTTCACTAGAAGTTCGGCCCAGCCTTTTTCTCGCATCATCCGCGGCGCCGTGTCGCTTACGCAAAGAAGCTACGAGCTATCAGCTGACGAGCCAGGCGAGACGAGCAGGTGAGCTGCAGCGCATGCGCATGCGCGCACACTCACATGGATAAAGCCAACAAGCCAGCAGTGTCACCGCCATCACGTGATTGGCGATGCTATACACGTTACCCATGTGAATATATGATGTAATTTTTATATCGTTTATTGCGATTATTGCGAATTGCGTAAAATCAAGCTCGCATTGTCATCACTTTGCATAAACATCTATATATTATACGTAATACGTTATACACGAACAATATTGCATGTCTTGATAACCATTGCGCGCTAACATGTCTGTAAGAGACGGTCACTAATACTTTTTAGACGGTAAATTTTTCGCTTATTAGCTTTACTGTTTGCCATATGGTAACAAAAACTATTTTTTTTTTTAATAGTATGCAAAATCATGAGTGCATTACCCTTCGTAATGACATTATTAATCAATTTTCGCTTTTATAAAAATACAAGGTTCTCCTGAGTATTGCGGTCGTGCCTATTATGTAAAAACGAAGTTTTTACATAGGGAGGGGGCGGCCGACGAGCGAAGCTAGGAGCAGGTGTGTGTGGTGGCGGGGGGGGGGGGGGGGGGGGTGGGGGGCCGAAGGCACGCTGGGGGCGCAGTCCCCCTAGTTTTTCAACAAAACTCATAAAATTTGAAAAGAGCTAAAGAAACTTATGAGCCTAGCTCAATGAAATTATAGTAGCTCTACTTTTGCCAATCATTCAGTAGCATGACAAGTATAATGCAAAGTAATTATTAATCACAATACTTCTAAAAATACAAATTTTGTTAAAATGTTCAATTTGCAGCTATGCCTTTATATGATGGAAGGTGTATATTTTAAAATGCCGATCAACTTAAATACCATACTCAGGTTCATTTCAAGTTCAACCCTTGGTCTCGAATTTTGTTACACTCTCCTGTTGTTTCAGGTATATGGGATATTTCACGTGAAGTCAGCAGCTCAAAACTTTAAAATCGCTCGAAACTCGTTTTCTTTTAGTTTTTATGAACAAAAAATGTTCCTCAAATTATAGGTCGATATTTGCAAAAATAAAAAAGCTATGCAACATTGAAAATTAAATTTTTTTGCAATTTTCGGTTAAAATCCAAGTTTATTCATTTTTTAACTCAAAATATTGAAACTTTTTGTATAGTACATTGATTGGCAAACGGTTTGCATTTTTTCTGTAGAATGTGCCAGTATTTATTTTATGACCCTTTTTGAAAGTCTCTGATTGGCTGCTTCTTAGTATACTTTCATCAAAGGATATTGAGGCTGCGGCCAAATATTCTTTATTCGACTAATTTTTTTGTATTCTTCTTCGAAAACCCTTCAAAATGCTTTTTTGATCAATACTGACCGAGCATAGGAAAAAAATTACAATTTTTTGAAATATCAAGAAAAATACATAATTTCAATTTTTGATAACATGATTAATGAAACTGAATATTATTCATACATCTTATGGCATGGACCGTACCACTGAATTTTGTTAGAACATCAAATAAAACATTAGAAATATCTATTTTCAATAATATTAGGCTTACACAATAAGCGATACCTAATTATGAATGAAATTATCAGTTGTTGCCTGATTTCATTTTGACTTTATAGTAATTAACTTCTATAGCTTAATTTATTATTAATTCATAATTAGGCATTGCTTATTGTGTAAGCCTAATATTACTGAAAATAGATATTTAGAATGTTCTATTTGATGTTCAAACAAAATTCAGTGGTACGGTCCATGCCATAAGATGTATGAATGATGTCCAGTTTCATTAACCCAAGTAGGCGGGGGATATGAGGTCTCCGCATATTAGGGAGTCATGTAGACATGCAAAAATTCGAAAAACTATTATTTAAATAATTTTTAAAAGTCAGTAGCCGGGGAGCGAGAGGTCCACGCATATTAGGGAATTTTGAAGACGTGCAACAATAATCAAGACAATTAAACAATTTTTAAACCCAAGTAGGCCGGGGTTATGAGGTTCACGCATATTAGGGAGTCATGTAGCTATCAAAAAATTTGCAAAACGATTATTTAAATTATTTTTAATCACAAGTAGAGGGGGGATAGGAGTTTCACGCATATTAGCGAGTCATGTAGACATCAAAACATTAACAAAACGATTATTTAAATAATTTTTAAACCCAAGTAGGCGGGGGATATGAGGTCCACGCATATTAGGGAGTCATGCAGACAAGCAAAAATTCTAAAAACGATTATTTAAATAATTTTTAAACGCAAGTAGCCGGGGCACGAGAGGTCCACACATCTTAGGGAATTTCCTAAACGTGCAACAATAAGCAAGACAATTAAACAATTTTTAAGCCCAAGTAGGCGGGGGTTATGAGATCCACGCATATTAGGGACTCATGCAGATATAAAAAAAATACGCAAAGCAATTATTTAAATAATTTTGAAACCCAAGTAGCCGGGGGATAGGATGTTCACGCATATAAGGGAGTCATTTAGAAATGAATAAATAAGCAGAAGAATTATCTAAATAATTTTTAAATCCAAGTAGCCGGAGGACGAGAGGTCCACCCAAATTAGGGAATTTCGTAGATGTGCAACAATAAGCAAGATAATTAAACAATTCTTAAACCCAAGTAGGCGGGGGTTATGAGATCCACGCATATTAGGGATACATGTAGACATAAAAAAAATACGCAAAGCGGTTAATTAAAATAATTTTTAAACCCAAGAAGCCGGCGGACGAGAGGTCCACGCATATAAGGGACTCATTTTGACATGACAAAATAAGCAAAACTATTATTTCAATAATTTTTAAACCCAAGTAGCCGAGGGACGCGAGAACCTCCCATATTACGGAATTTCGTAGATGTGCAACAAGAAGCAACACAATTATTTCAATAATTTTTAAACCCAAGCAGACAGGAGATGTTACGTCCACGCATATAAGGTAGTCACGTAGCTATCAAAAAATTAGCAAAACGATTATTTAAATAATTTTTAATCCCAAATAGGCGGGGGGCAGGGGGTCTACGCATATAAGGGAGTCATGTTGAAATGAATAAATAAGCAGAACGATTATTTAAATAATTTTTAAACACAACTAGCCGGGGTCGACAGGTCCACCCAAATCAGGGAATTTCGTAGACGTGAAACAATAAGCAAGACAGTTATTCAAACAATTTTTAATCCCAAGTAAACGGGGTATATGCAGTTCACGCATATAAGGGAGTCATCTAGACATGAAAAAATTATCAAAACGATTATTTAAATAGTTGTTAAACCCTACTAGGCGGTGGATAAGTGCATCATGCATATTTGGGAGCCATTTAGAAATTAATAAATAAGCAGAACAATTATTTCAATAATTTTTAAACCCAAGTAGGTGGAGATGTGAGGTCCACGCAGATTAGGGTGTCATGTGGACATGAAAACATTAACGAAACGATTATTTAAATAATTTTGAATCCGAAGTAGTCGGGGGATAGGATGTCCACGCATATAAGGGCGTCATGTAGAAATGAAAAAATTTGCAAAACGATTATTTAAATAATTTTTAAACCGAATTAGCCGCGGGACGAAAAGTCCACCCATATTAGGGAATTTCGTAGATATTTAACAATAAGCAAGACAATTATTTAAATAATTTTTAAAGCCAAGCAGGCGGGGGATAGTAGGTTCACGCATATAAGGGAGTCATGTAGCAACCAATAAATTTGCAGAACGATTATTTAAATAATTTTTAATCCCTAGTAGGCGGGGGACAGGAGGTCCACGCATATAAGGAAGTCATGTAGAATCATTAAAAATATTACTTATGTCGACTGCAATTTAATATCAACTGATAAGAATTTTTCCATCGGTCTTACAGTCTTACAAATTAAATTAAAATAATTAATATTTATGGCAGTCAGATTGCCCTTGTTTATAATCACCCCCGCAGAATCTGAAATAAAAACTTAATTAAAATCTGGAAAAAACTTTGTTAGCAAAGGACGATCTGACTGCCCACCACCACCACATTGTCCGACGTTTCGAGCCTGCTCCGGCTCCTCCTCAGGGACTGAAATAAAACCCGCGATACACCTCCTTATATACTTTAGAGTTGTTGAATGATATTATACAAGATAAATGGTCTGAAATTAAAGTACATACTAGTTTAACAAAAGATGAATTTATAAAGGCACTTAATTTGGTTTTTAAAAACACAATTTTTTCTTTTGATAATAGTCTATATGAACAAAGATATGGTTGTCCAATGGGATCACCTTTGTCACCTGTTATAGCCAATTTAGTAATGGAAAAATTGGAAAGTATTGCTTTGTCTAAGTTGGTTTTTCAGCCAATTATTTTTAAAAGATATGTTGATGACATTTTTGCAGTTGTACCAGAATGTTTTGTGGATGAAATGGTGGATGTGTTTAATTCTATCCATGATAGAATTAAATTCACAAAAGAAGTTGAGAAAGATTATCAATTGAGTTTTTTAGATATTAGAGTCATTAGAGGTAATAATAATAGAGTGAAATTAGATTGGTATAGAAAACCTACATGGTCAGGTAGATTTTTAAATTTTGATTCTCACCACCAATTCGGAAACAAGACAGGTGCGATCAAAGGTGTCATTGACAGAGCGATTAAATTGTCACATAAAGATTTTAGGAAAAAGAATTTAAATTTAGTTAGAGAAACATTTATTAAAAATAGTTATCCCGTAAAATTTATTGATAAAATGATTGATGAGAGAGTGTGGGAAATTTATAATGGTGGATTGAAGCAGCGGGTAGATAATCAAACAAGGAATAGAAATGGAAAGAATGCATATTTTAGTTTACCATATGTTAGAGGTTTGTCGGAAAGGATTAGAAGGGTTTTTAGTAAACATAATATTCAAGTTTTCTTTAGAAATGATAATAATTTAGAAAGGTTATTTAGTAATTGTAAAGACAAGGATGATAAATGTTTGAAATCGGGAGTTGTTTATAAAATTAATTGTAGGGATTGTAATGGTTGTTATATTGGTCAAACGGGTAGATATTTGAAAAAGAGAATATATGAACATCAATATAGTTTACGCAGCTCAAGTTGTACATCGGGTTTGAAAGAACATTGTTTAAATAGTTTGCATTCTTTCGATTTTGGGAGTGTGGATATTTTGGAACAGGGGATTAAGAATAAATATAAGAGGGAAAGCCTTGAAAGTATTCACATTCTAAGAAATCGGAATAATGTAAATTTAATGATAGAGTCAAGTAAATTAGATAACATTTATCATTCTTTATTAATTTAAGTGAGAATGGCAAGTTGGAGAGGTGAATGTGGAGGGTGGTGGGGTAAGAGAAAAGAAGGGGGTATGGGTGCATGGTATATAAGGAGGTGTATCGCGGGTTTTATTTCAGTCCCTGAGGAGGAGCCGGAGCAGGCTCGAAACGTCGGACAATGTGGTGGTGGTGGGCAGTCAGATCGTCCTTTGCTAACAAAGTTTTTTCCAGATTTTAATTAAGTTTTTATTTCAGATTCTGCGGGGGTGATTATAAACAAGGGCAATCTGACTGCCATAAATATTAATTATTTTAATTTAATTTGTAAGACTGTAAGACCGATGGAAAAATTCTTATCAAGTCATGTAGAAGTGGATAAATAAGCAGAACGATTATTTAAATAATTTTTAATCACAAGTAGGCGGGGAATAGGAGTTTCACGCATATTAGCGAGTCATGTAGACAACAAAACATTAACAAAACGATTATTTAAATAATTTTTAAACGCAAGGAGCCGGGGCACGAGAGGTCCACGCATATTAGGGAATTTCCTAGACGTGCAACAATAGGCAAGACAATTAAACAATTTTTAAGCCCAAGTAGGCGGGGGTTATGAGATCCACGCATATTAGGGAGTCATGTAGATATAAAAAAAATACGCAAAGCGATTATTTAAATAATTTTGAAACCCAAGTAGCCGGGGGATAGGATGTCCACGCATATAAGGGAGTCATTTAGAAATGAATAAATAAGCAGAAGAATTATCTAAATAACTTTTAAATGCAAGTAGCCGGGGGACGAGAGGTCCACCCAAATTAGGGAATTTGTAGACGTGCAGCAATAAGCAAGACAATTATTTAAACAATTTATAAAATCCATGTACGTGGAGATATGAGGTCCACGCATATTAGGGAGTCATGTAGACATGAGAACATTAAGGATACGATTATTTAAATAATTTTGAATCTAAAGTAGCCGGGGGATAGGATGTCCACGCATTTAAGGAAGTCATGTAGAAATGAAAAAATTTGCAAAACGATTATTTAAATAATTTTCAATCCCTAGTAGGCGGGGGACAGGAGGTCCACGCATATAAGGAAGTGATGTAGAAGTGGATAAATAAGCAGAACGATTATTTAAATAATTTTTAAACCCAACTAACCGTTGTACGCGAGGTACACGCATATTAGGAAATTTCGTATACGTGCAACAATAAGCAAGACAATTAATTATATTTAAACAATTTTTAAACCTAGGTAGCCGGGGGACGCGAGGTCCACGCATATTAGGAAATTTCGTAGACAACAACAAGCAAAACAATTACTTAAACAATTTTCAATCCCAAGTAGGCGGGGGTTATGAGGTCCACGCATATTAGGGAGTCATGTAGACATGAAGAAATATGCAAAACGATTATTTAAATAGTTTTTAAACCCTACTAGGTGGGGGATAAGAGGTCCAGGCATATAATGGAGCCGTGTAGATATGAATAAATAAGCAGAACAATTATTTAAATAATTTTTAAAGCCAATTAACGGTTGTACGCGACGTCCACGCATATTAGGAAATTTCGTATTCGTGCAACGATAAGCAAGGCAATTAATTATAATTAAATTTTTCTACCCAGATATCCGGGGGACGCGAGGTCCACGCATATTAGGAAATTTCGTAGATAACAACAAGCAAGACAATTACTTAAACAATTTTTAATCCCAAGTAGGCGGGGGTTATGAGGTCAACGCATATTAGGGAGTCATGTAGACATGAAGAAATATGCAAAACGTTTCTTTAAATAAGTTTTAAACCCAAGTAGACGGGGCACGATAGGACCACCCAAATCAAGGAATTTCGTAGACGTGCAGCAATAAGCAATACGATTATTTAAATAATTTTGATTCCCAGGTAGCCGTGGGATTGGACGTTCACGCTTATAAGGGAGACATGTAGAAATGAATAAATAAGCAGAACAATTATTTAAATAATTTTTAAACTCAAGTAGCCGGGGGACGATAGGTCCACGCATATAAGGGAGTCATTTGGACATGACAAAATTATGATACTATTATTTAAATAATTTTTAATCCCAAGTAGCCGGAGGACGAGAGGTCCACCCAAATTATGGAATTTGTAGACGTGCAGCAATAAGCAAGACAATTATTTAAACAATTTATAAAATCCATGTAGGTGGAGATATGAGGTCCACGCATATTAGGGAGTCATGTAGACATGAGAACATTAAGGAAACGATTATTTAAATAATTTTGAATCCAAAGTAGCCGGGAGATGGGATGTCCACCCATATAAGGGAGTCATGTAGAAATGAAATAATTTGCAAAACGATTATTTAAATAATTTTTAAACACAAGTAGCCGGGAGACGAGAGGTCCACCCATATTAGGGAATTTCGTAGATGTTCAACAATAAGCAATACGATTATTTTAATAATTTTGATTCCCATGTAGCCGTGGGATTGGACGTCCACGCTTATAAGGGATTCATGTAGAAACGAATAAATAAGCAGAACGATTATTTAAATAATTTTTAAACCCAATGAACCGTTGTACGCGACGTCCACGCATATTAGGAAATTTCCTATTCGTGCAACAATAAGCAAGACAATTAATTATATTTAAACAATTTTTCAACCCAGATATCCGGGGGACGCGAGGTCCACGCATATTAGGAAATTTCGTAGACAACAACAAGAAAGATAATTACTTAAACAATTTTTAATTCCAATTAGGCGGGGGTTATGAGGTCCGCGCATATTAGGGAGTCATGTAGACATGAAGAAATAAGCAAAACGATTATTTAAATAATTTTTAAGCCCAAGTAGACGGGGTATATGAAGTCCACCTAAATTAGGGAATTTCGTAGATGTGCAAAAGTAAGCACGACAATTATTTGAACCATTTTTAAACCCAAGTAGGCGTGGGATATGATGTTCACGCATATAAGGGTGTCATGTAGAAATGAATAAATAAGCAGATCAATTATTTAAATAATTTTTAAACTCAAGTAGGCGGCGGTTATGATGTCCACGCATAATAGGGAGTCTAGTATGGGATTTTTAAAATTATTCAAATAATAGTGTTGCTTATTGTTGCACGTCTACGAAATTCCCTAATATGCGTAAACCTCGCGTCTCCCGGCAACTTGGGTTTAAATTTTATTTAAATAATCTTCGTGCTATTATTTTCATGTTTACATAACTCCCTTATATCCGTAGACTTCACATCCCCCGCCTATACTTTGGTTTAAAAATAATTTAAATAATCATTCTGCTTATTTTTTTATTTCTACATGACTCCCTTATATGCGTGGACTTCATATCCCCGCTTACTTGGGTTTAAAAATCATTTAAACAATCTTTTTGCTTATTTTTTCATGTCTACATGACTCGTTTATATGCGCTGACCTCGCGTCCCCCGGCTACTTGGGTTTAAAAATTATTTAAATACTCGTTGTGCTAATTTTTTTATTTCTACATGACTCCCTTATATGCTGGGACCTCATATCCCCCGCCTACTTGGGTTTAAAAATTATTTGAATAATTGTCTTGCTTATTGTTGCACGTCAAAAAAATTCCCTAATGTGCGTGGACATCGCTTCCATCGCCTACTTGGGTTTAAAAATAATTTAAATAATGGTTCTTCTTATTTTTCATTTCTACATGACTCCCTCATATGCTTGGAGCTCATGTCTCTCGTCTACTTGGATAAATTATCGGTATGAGAAATTTCGATAATATAATAGCAATATATTGTAGGTATCGATAATAAAGAAATAATTAACATAGATAGCTTATATCGATATCGAAGCTTGATATTGTGCATCACTGGTGAGCGGTACAAAAGCATATGTATCGGAACGTGTACATTCTGACACCTAGACGCAAAAACCTACTGAGCACAGTTCCTAGACTCCACATCGGTGACCTCAATCACCTTGACCACGTATTGTGTACGCTTCGACACTTAGACGCAAAAACCTACGGAGCGCACTTCTTCGACTCCATCATCGGCGACCTCAATCACCTTGACCACGTATTGTGTACGCTTCGACACTTAGACGCAAAAACCTACGGAGCGCACTTCTTCGACTCCATCATCGGCGACCTCAAACACGTAGTATGCATTGGATACGTTCCGACATGTGAACGCGAAAAACTACGGTGCTCTCAGGTAATATATGCTTTTGTACCGCTCGGTCGGCAACGCTTTGAGAGTTAAGCACTGTAGATTGTACTGAAGACGTAGACTTAAATTGCTTTTATGCCAAACCAAAATTGCAAGTGTTAATCAAAATTCACTGTGGGGTCTACGGGTTTTTTAGATTTTTTTTTCAGTGAAGAGTTCACGCGCTTGCTTCTCTCATTGGTCGTTGTTGGCGTGCGCGCTCGCTGAGCCCGCTCCCAACCAATGAGAGGCAAGCGCGTGCGCTCTTACTGCGGCCGACTGTAGCAAAACGCGAGCGAACGCACTTATGTGGCCTCAAAATAATAAAAAGCTGGCTAGTGAGACTGCGACTTTTCAATCTAAGATATTGGCTCTGCGACGGGGAAGTGACGGCTATGGTGCAGTCCACGCTCCTGCGACCAACTCGGATAAGTGGTTCGCTTGGGACTGGCGTGGAACTTTATTACATACGCACCATAGCTGAACCTAACCTCCAAATTTCCGTCTGCTCCCTTATTCCTGGCAGTTTGATACTGCTCTCCTCATCCCTATTGTTTGACACGTTACTAATATATTATGTTCTGCCAAAGGCGAAGAGCTCCTGCGGAAGACTACGCGCCTTCATACGATTCTAGTTTCCTCGGGGACGGCTGATGCAGCTATCACTTCTCGAGGACATCACTGACGCGAGCACGACGGGGAAGCGATGGCAATAGGGAAGTTGAATGAAGTTCACGTTCCTGCGACCGACTCGCGTAAGTAGTTCGCTTCGGACTGGAGTGGAACTTTATTACGTACGGGGCATAGCTGAACCTAACCTCCAAATTTTCATCTGCTCCCTTATTCCTGGCAGTTTGATACTGCTCTCCTCATCCCTAATGTTTGACACTTTATTAATATATTTTGTTCTGCCTAAGGCGAAGAGCTCCTGCAGAAGACTACACGCCTTCACACTTTGGAAATGCCATGTCACTGATGCTATACTACAATGAAGTTTGTCTTTGCGATTAGAAATTAAGACGGAAAGAAATTGAAGATTATCATAAACCATAAAGGGATTTATGATGGAAAATGACGTGGTTCTGATGCTTCTGAACTTAGAAAAAAAATTAATTTAAATTTCTTGCTACTAGCTGTAAAAAAATTTACCGTCGCGTAGCGGTCTTAGATAGTTAGACAAATTTTTATATTTTTATAATTGAAATCGCGTTTTTATTTTACCGTCATCGTAATCAGTATAGACTTTTATTTATATCACGAAATCCAGAAAGTTCTTTCAAAGATTGAATCAAAGTTTTAACCAAATAAATAAGTACTCGCAACGTGACTTTTCGACTTTCTCGTGCTTTTTAAATATTTTGTTTGTTGACCATTTATTAAATCTTAATCTGAGCATTTATAAAATTAAATAACCATACTAGACGATGCTGAAATAATATTTAAAAATTTTCAATCATTTTCTTGAAAGTATTGAATTTATTAAAAAAAATATTAAAATATATTTGATGTTATTATCTGGCTGCGTACAGATGCAAGAGCATCTTTGCAGAATACAGTCTTAATTTAGCTCAACGCTAATTTAAGATATTGTATTAGTCGCTTAATGTAACCCAGTAATAAACAATTACAAAAATATAAAAAATATTAAAATATATTCGATGTTACCTGGATGCGTACAGATGCAAGAGCACCTTTGCAGAATACAGTCTTAATTTAGCTCAACGCTAATTTACGATATTGTATTAGTTGCTTAATGTAACCCAGTAATAAACAATTAAAAAAATATAAAAAACATTAAAATATATTCGATGTTACCCGGCTGCGTACAGATGCAAGAGCATCTTTGCAGAATACAGCCTTAATTTAGCTGAACGCTACGTAATTTAAGATCTTGTATTAGTTGCTTAATGTAACCCGGTAATGAACAATTACGAAAATAAAAAAAATATCAATATATTCGATGTTACCTAGCTGTGTACAGATGCAAGAGCATCTTTGCAGGATACAGTCTTAATTTAGCTGAACGCTAATTTAAGATCTTGTATTAGTTGCTTAATGCAACCCGGTAATAAACAATTTCAAAAATAAAATATTAAATATATTCGATGTTATCTGGCTGCGTACAGATGCAAGAGCATATTTGCAGAATACAGTCTTAATTTAGCTCAACGTTAATTTAAGATATTGTATTAGTTGCTTAATGTAACCCAGTAATAAACAATTACATAAATATAAAAAATTTTAAAATATATTCGATGTTACCTGGCTGCGTGCATATGCAAGAGCATCTTTGCAGAATACAGCCTTAATTTACCTGAATGCTAATTTAAGATCTTGTATTAGTTGCTTAATGTAACCCGGGAATAAATAATTGAGAAAATAAAAAAATATTAAAATATATTCGGTGTTGCCTTGCTGCGTACAGATGCAAGAGCACCTTTGCAGAATACAGTCTTAATTTAGCTGAACGCTAATTTAAGATCTTGTATTAGTTGCTTAATGTAACCCGGTAATGAACAATTACGAAAATAAAAAAATATCAAAATATATTCGATGTTACCTAGCTGTGTACAGACGCAAGGGCATCTTTGCAGGATACAGTCTTAATTTAGCTGAACGCTAATTTAAGATCTTGTATTAGTTGCTTAATGCAACCCGGTAATAAACAATTACAAAAATAAAAAAATATTTAAATATATTCGATGTTACGTGGTTATATGAAATGTTTCATAGATATTCGTTTATCTTAATTCCAATTGAGGTACTAATATGATTGAAAACTTGAAATCTATCGTAAATGTAACATATGCTTAAAATAAATTATATTCTATTAAAAAAATGTGTCGACTTATAAAAAAACTGAGCATACATTGAATATATTCGATCAAATTGATATGAAACGAAAAATTAAGAAAATCATAAATAGCCATCGTATGGGTGTAAAAAATTGCTGCATCAGAAGCATCACCGTTATTGCTGTGTTTTTCTACAAATTAAATTAAATTATTGTTTATACTGGTAGCAATTTATTTATTACTGAACAGTCTTTTAAACATTAACTTTTCGTTCAAAACGGTCAGTAATAAATAAATACATAAACCCCTTTATGGTTGGTCAGTGATGTTTTTATTTGTAAAAAAAGATTCGAAATTACTAATTTACGCAGTGCACCTTTTCATACAACATTCTAGTTGTCTGTACTATGAAATTTTTGGCATCCGAGAACGCGACTATAAGTAAAAATTTTTTACGTATGTTGATAATTGTTAGATTATTTGTTATAAACAAATTAAGGATAATAATTTAAAAATAATTCTTCCCAATTGAAAAAGTTTTTTGGTACAATACCACGCGTAAAGTATTTCAGTTTACTCCCTGACTTCAGGGAGTAACGCTACATGTACTTCCTCCTAGAAACTGCCACACGCATGCTCGTTTTCCTACTTTTTTCCCGGCTAGTGTCGCCTGCATGTTGCCTTCGCTTCGCTCGAGCTGCAAATCACTACAGGCGGCACGAATCGAGAAAAATAAAGTAGTCGCGCAAGCTTAGGCGTCGCAATTTCTAGGAATGTGGTTATGTGACGTTTTCGACCTCGAAATCAGGGATTATACACAAATAACTTTCAGCCGCGAATACGAAAAATATTTTATATGCACCTAGAGAGCAATGAAGGCTATTAGTCCAGTCGAATTAGGATTTGAGGGGGAAAAAATTTTAGAGGTTTTCTATCACATCTCATTCGCTTTATTTCATCGTGAGAAATGTTGTCACCAAAATGCCCGATGATCACAGTGCCGCTAGCCTCATGGTAAACAATTGAAAATGGAATTTCGTGCTTTTTTTCACGTTTTGCTTATTATCTCCGAAATAACGAATAATTCGTGGTTCAGAGCTATTATGAAAGTTGTTCGTTATTAAATTATCTAAAACATAGGCCCATTATGATAAAAAAAAAATATTTAACTATTAGAAAATAGCATTTTTCGGTGAAAAACACGTTTCTGTAACATATCAGATTACTTTTGAGGAAAACATGTTGGACAGCCAAATGATCTGTTAAATGTAGTTCTCAAAATACTGAATATTAAATCCCAAGTGAATCGTTGTCGGTCAAATAGTTTTTGCAGAATGCATTTAACAATTAAGATAAACAAAATTTTTTAAATTGTTACAGTTTCTAGCAAAGTTAGCAAAATATCTATCCAACGTGTCCATACTCTGAATTATATATACTTTCATGTACAATTACAAAAAATATAAATTTTTCATAATAACACGTTTTTTATTGCATAATAAAAAAAACGCTAGTTGTTTATTGTCGTAATTTAATAAATTTTAACTTTTTCGTAATTATTTTTTCAGGACTTTATTACTGGTATTTTTCTCAAAATTTTAAGACCTCAAACATTAATTTTTGTCGAGTAGAAGTCGAGATAAGCTTTTTTTTCTTAAAATCGATTACCGCTAAAATATTGAATTTTAAGAAACGAGACCGAGCTTATTTTACTCTTAAATAATAGTAATATATGTAATTTCTTTTGCCAGATGATTGAATAATGAAAACCAATCGAAAAATAATCAATAAAGTAACATGATTTTTATGACGTGACGAATTGTGACGAAAGAGACTGAATCGAACATTTCTGAAAAGTAATCTTAAAATCGAGCGGGTTGAAAAAGATCGCGATATCTTCGGAACGAAAGCAGCTAAATGGATGATTTTTTTTTTAATTTGTGGTAGCTCGACGATAAAACGATAATGGCGTTATCAGATTTACAGTTCGAAGTAAACAATACCCGATAATTATTAACAATTATTTTTTATAAACTTTTTCCACAGTTTAACAAGATTTTTCTTAGATAAATTTTATATTTCAGTACTGATTCCATTAACTTTATTAATTTATTATATATTAACATTATTATAAATAATATTTTCAACAAACTATTATTTTATGCGGTTCAAAACAATTGAATATTCGGTTTTTGACTTTCTTAATGATGCAATTAAAATGAATATTTTGGGAGTGGTTTGTAATTAAAAAAAAATTAATTTTGTATATAAAATAAAGTCTGAAATTTATTAATATAACATGTGGTTAAATAAAATTACAAGAAATCTTCTAAACACTCATAATCACTAACGCTTTTTTCTTCTAATTCTATGTTTGTGCAACTGTGGCCCCTACATGTCAAGCAAATATCAGTACAATATAAGCCGTGTTTTCGGCAAATATACGTTGCCGTTTTGCAGCCCTTTTGATACCGACAGAAAATACTTTCCAATAAACTCTTTGATATGAGGCTTTCCGAGCTATAAATTGGTTGCAAACCATTTGCGGAAATTTTCCACCCCCAGTCTGTCGCTGTTAATTTATTACCAAGCCATAATTGCACTTGGTGATAAACGCGATACCCGTGCATTGTTAAAATAACAAGTAAATCGGTGTCCTTTCCTATTATCACAGTTAAATGTTTTTTATTTGCAACTTCGATCGCCGTGTTCACAGTCATAGTGTCTGCGTCTTCCTCTGCTTGTTTAGTTACAAATTGAGCTTCCTCAAGGGCGTCTCGAAGAAATGTAATAAATCTATTTTTATTGACGTCATTTGAAAACATTTTCTGTGGTTGCATATCTATATTCATGGTGGTATCGAATATAAGTTCTCGTGTAATTTCTTTTCTAGATCTGCGAAATCTTTCTGCACTTTTTGTGTGTAAAGAATTTGCTGTGCATGAATAACCATCAAAAACAATCGTCGTATTTTCCGAGTAATGTGCTTTCACATACTCAACGTATCTTCTTAAAATATCACACACTGCATCATTCCATACAACACGGTGCAGAAGGAAGCCACCATCGACTACATAATGGGCATTTTTGAAGGAAGGTACTTCAAAGATCGGAACTTCCAAATAATTTTTGAAGTTTTGAAGGAAATTCGATTTTGCCGTTTTACGCATTCCTACTTCATCAAATAAAGTCAGAGGATATGGAGCCAATTCATACTTTAACAAATCCTTCATGTCTTCTTGTGACTTTATTTGCAATGAAATCCTTTGGAATAGAAGCGTTGGATCAATCGTTAAAATGTCATCTCCGACTTTAACAGATGAACTTATCGCACTTAAAGGAAGTACTTTATTTTTTCGTTGGAATTTAATGTCACCAAAATTTTGTCCAATTGTGCATTTTAAAAGAAGAGTACCTTCCTCTAAAGCATTAAAACATTTAATCGAGTCATCTCCTTTCAAACCTGAGCTTATTGACATAATAAAATTTGTTTTTTTAAACGGGTCATGTATTTTTAAAAATTCGGTTAATTTTTTGAGATCAGAGTTATCTTTTGATATGCGCGATGACCTAGCATCGATATGCTGTTCCGATGTTGAATAATTTACATTACAAAAATCACCTATTGATTTGGTCACAGCTATTAGAACAATCATAGACAGAATCCATTTCGCAATAACGCTGTCTGCGAGTCCACGCCCGTGTGTCAAACCTCCAAAAGTTTTTATTTCTTTCATGAGCGCTTGCTCAATGGTCATATCACTCCAAATTCCCGAGCAAAATTTATCTGTTCTTCTTATAGTAAAATAACCTTTCCTGGTAAATAGGTTATATTCTAAAACATCAATTTTTGCCTCTAACTGCAACATGTCTTGAAGATAGAGGTGTGCAGTTTTAGCATAAAGAAAATGTTCACTTGCGTGAAAGTACGGAAGCATACGTTGTACACATTGCAAATGAAGCTCAAAATCAGTACTTCTCTCTGCTGCAATGAATTGCTTTACTACCGTAATCATTTCAAAATACTGAATCCAAAGTTTAGCTGTTGGCCCATTTTCTTATAAATTCTCTATTGTACATATAAATTTATTAATTATTTTTTTTAAACTTTCATTATTTATATTTTCGCTACAAACATCGTTTAAAAGTTGTTCTAAATATACAGTTTCTTCATTACTAAAATCAATGGACGAAAAAATTAATGTTGCTAAAGCAAAAAAAACTACAAAGTATGTGACCTCTCACAGCTCTTGCACACGCATGACCCGTTAAAATATGATCTACAGATCCATTTCCATATATTTCGCTCAATAATTCTTTCAATCCACTACCATTCATGAGGTAGCCTATAGCACCCATAAATGACATTAAGGTATGAAAGCCACCAAGTCGGAGAATAATGCAATCTAATTCATTTTTAGGGTCATCGGATCGACAAGCTAAGATTTCTCTGGCTTTCAGATATAAAGGCTGATCAAATGTGACAAATGTATGCTTTTGATTTGACGATTTACATTTTTCAGCAGCTTGAAGCAAAACTGTATAGATGGTGTCATATTTACTAGGTAAATCATTAACAAAAGGCAGAGGTATGATTTTTGATTGCGAAAAATCATGATTTTTAAAAAATTCTTCCATGTAACCATTCGAGCCTTGTGTGATTTCCGGATTGCATTTTTTTGCAAAAAGCCATAAAAAATCCGTTAAAGAAATGTCAAATTGCTTGTTTGATTTTAATACGTCTTCAATCAAAATTGTTTTAAGCCCTGAGGACTGTTTTTTTTCGAAGGTTTTTACTGGAATGAATCCAAATTTCCCTACAACTTCTGAAAAAGGAATTTTGTTTAAACGTTTTATTATTCGCGTTGAAGTGACCGACGAATATGGAGTCACACACATAATGAACCACCCATGAATGAAATGTATTATAACCATCAATAGTGCACGTATTATGATCAGCGTTATCAAATACAAATTGTAAAAATGTATCTTTGAAATCGTATTGTTGAGGATCATACAAGATTGAAGCTTCAAAGCGTTGAGTTTCGTCATACGATGCACAAAGATTCAGAAATGATAAAGCATTGATCAATCCCTTGGATGCGTGCTTTTTATGCATCATTGCAGATAAACCAATTAAAACTGGTGATAAAAATGATCGGGGTCTTACACTTGAAATTATGCAATGAGCAAGGGTTGTAATAGTATGAGTCCACTTTATGCATTTAGATTTTTTATTCCTTTTTATTAGAGAATCAAGAAATACTTGTAATGATTCAGGAATTTCATCATTAATATTATCTAAAAAATAGTCGGGAGCATTGTAATTTTTAGTATCGTAAAATTTACTACGAATGTCATCAAAAATTATCGATGACGCCGCCCTTACAATTCTTAAACGCTATTCTCGTTCACCTACCAATCTATTTTCATACCAAACTTTAGACAACAATTGTGCCCCCACGTCTCGATAACACATATATAAATCTTTTTTAACCGAATAAAATAAAATTTCATTAGCAAAGCGCATTTTCAATAGTTTTTTCATGTACTTCATAGAAGGGCATTTTAAAAATTCCGATGATTCTGTGTACGATTCAAGGATTGATTTTAAAGAAAATTGGCATTCATCGGTATTGTCCAAAATATAATTAATAACGTAATTTTCTGCTGCCGAATATGCAGGATGAAGTGGACGACCAACAGTATTAGTAGACTTATAATTATAGAAATTTTTGTAACAATTTACATGGTAACGGGCACCTACTTCAACTAAATCTGGTATATCTAATATACCAGATTTATTGTGCAAAACTCTACAATTTTATTTCTAACCTTGTTGTCTACAACCGATTGCACTTCAACTCTATTGCTGATCTTATTCTTTAGTTCTTTTTTAATAAAATTATCTGAAGCGTCTTCATCGCAAATAAAAGACAAATTACCAAAGTCAAAAGGTGTAGTTTTTGGTGCAGATCGCTTTGATGGACCAGCTTGTGTATCATCAGCCGCCTTCTTAATATTCGATGCTAAAAGGTATTTTGTTTGGCAAGATCTATGTACCAAGATTTCTGTTTTTCGCTTCAATTGTAGATGTTTCTGATCTTTGCGTTTAATACTAGCATCGATTAAAGATTTCAATCCTAGAGCTTTTACTATTCTTTCTTGATATTCTGGAACTTCAGCTCCACAGATAAAACATATTTTCTCATCCATTATAAAATATAAGGTCAATGGATGAAACTGCAAAGAAAAGATTTTTCTATAACTATCACATTAAACATTTTTATTATAGCTAAAATATCAGTAATATGTAACGGGATAACAGAGTTCAGAAAAACAGAAAAAAAAATGCGAGTGGTATCGGGATTGAACTCGAGTCATCCGAACAATAGGCAAGCACGTAAACAGCATGCTACCGAATACGCTATCATCTGAACTAATCTCTGTGTAGTTGTCCGGAATGCCGGTATTGCAGGGCTCTTTATATAGATAGTCAAATCTGTTATCTTCGTTAAAAATATTACAAAATATCATAGACAGAATACTTTGCAAGAGCTTAGAATAAAAAATTAAATAAAAAGTATATTCGTAAGTATTAACTTACGAATATAAAGTTTTGAAATAAATGTAACGACTGTCAATGAAAATCAAAGTTGTTGGTATACACAGTTTCCTTGAAGCAGCTTAAAATAAATCTAACGTTTGAATAGGCGGACACTTTCTTTACAAAATATCAAGTTGATTTTTAGATGTTGAAATGAGGAGTTGTCAGTTGACTGTTAGGACGCTTCGTTTCTTCAAAGACGCCTCCAACTTATGCTCTTATGCGCATGCGCACTAAACCATGTGCTCTTCCCAAAGGCAGCTGCTCAACTGACGACATGGGTCAACGGTCTTTTACCTGCTATCCCCTCCAGGAGAGTTCCAATACAGACTCCCTTAATGATGAGTCACTCGGCAGGATCACATTACCAACGCACATTTAGAGTTCAAATTGTCGAGTCTTAGTCGTTTCAAATCTTTTGAAGTGTTCACTTATTATTGACATTTATTTCATTTTTCTTGTTTATATTTTTTTCTATTACTTATTCCTTTTATATTAGTGTACAGTAATATAGAGAAGAAAGTCAAAAACAGAATATTCAATTGTTTTCAACCGTATTAAATAATAGTTTGTTGAAAATATTATTTATAATAATGTTAATATATAATAAATTAATAAAGATAATCGAATCAATACTGAAATATAAAATTTATATAAGAAAAATCTTCTTAAAATGTGGAAAAAGTTTATAAAAAATAATTGTTAATAATTATCGGATAATGTTTACTTCGAACTGTAAATCTGATAACGCCCTTATCGTTGTATCGTTGAGCTACCACAAATTAAAAAAAAAACATCCATTTAGCTGCTTTCGTTCCGAAGATATCGCAATTTTTTTCAACGCGCTCGATTTTAAGATTACTTTTCAGAAATGTTCGATTCAGTCTCTTTAGTCACAATTCGTCACGTCATAAAAATCATGTTACTTTATTGATTATTTTTCGATTGGTTTTCATTATTCAATCATCTGGCAAAAGAAATCACATATACTACTATTATTTAAGAGTAAAATAAGCCCGGTCTCGTTTCTTAAAATTCAATATTTTAGCGGTAATCGATTTTAAGAAAAAAAAAAACTTATCTCGACTTCTACTCGACAAAAATTAATGTTTGAGGTCTTAAAATTTTGAGAAAGATACCAGTAACAAAGTCCTGAAAAAATAATTACGAAAAAGTTCAAATTTATTAAATTACGACAATAAACAACTAGCGTTTTTTTTTATTATGCAATAAAAAACGTGTTATTAAGAAAAATTTATATTTTTTTGTAATTGTACATGAAAGTATATATAATTCAGAGTATGTACACGTTGGATAGATATTTTGCAATAACTTTGCTAGAAACTATAACAATTTCAACAATTTTGTTTATCTTAATTGTTAAATGCATTCTGCAAAAACTATTTGTCCGATAACGTCTCGCTTGGGATTCAATATTCAGTATTTTGAGAATTACATTTTACCAGATCATTTGGCTGTCCAACATGTTTTCCTCAAAAGTAATCTGATATATTACAGAAACGTGTTTTTCACCGAAAAATGCTATTTTCTAATAGTTAAATAATTGCTTCCTCCTAGAGGAAGCCTTGTGATGGTAAAAAGAAAAGTTTATGAGACAATGTGTTAGAAATGTTATTTAGCAAATTTGGAATCGAAATGCACTATTTTTAGAAAATGTCCGTATGGATGTGTGCGTGTGTGTGTGTGTGTATATGTGTGTGTATGTGTGTGTATGTATGCCCGCTACGCTGATATCTCATGATCTACTCGACCGATTTTAATGAGAGAGTGATCATTTTTTTAGATTTTGCTTCCACAATTGGGGTCAATATTCTATTTTTGTAAAATTTAATTTTTTTTTTATAGCCATTTTTTAATTTTCAAAATTTTTATTTTTGATTTTTTTAATATTTAGAACAAATATTGTTTATATATCATGAATTCTCTGTATGTAGGATAAAATTATCTACAATTTAAAAAAAGAAAAGTCGGTAGCTATATTTCGTCATAAGTTATTGATGAAAACATAATTTTTTGTAAATAGGTTATATTTCGAAATTAAAAAAGATATTAACATATTTTTTGGTTATAAAGGATATTAAGTACTATAATTTACTAAATTTTTAGGTTTTTTTATTCATTATTTTTTGAGAAAAAAAAAATTTATAAAAAAAAGTGATTTTTTTTGTCGTTCAATAACTATAGTAAAATTGGCTTAATCACTTTGAAATTCTTTGTAGGGGTAGATTTTGTATACCAATCGAGTGAGTTCTTTGGGCAAAAGGATTGATCCATAAATTTCGGAGATATTTGAGGTTAAAGTTTTTTTCAATTTTTTTTTAAATTGTAATTTCTCGAGAATGGCTATATGTATCTAAATGGGATGGGTGGCATTCGAAAGAGAATTAAATTACCTATATTTTCTAAAAAAATTAATTCTCTAGCTATCACGGTTGTTTTGTTATTAACAAAAAAGTAAAAATTGAAAAATGAAAAAAAATGAGTTTTATATGTTCAACTATTACAAGAGTAAAATTGTCTTATTCGCTTCAAAATTCATTGTAGAGGTATATTATTGATAGTTCTCGGATGAGTACTTTTGGCAAAATGATTGGTTCATAAATTTCAGAGATATTTGGGGTTAAAATTTTTCTAGACATTTTTAAAATGTATTTCTTGAGGATGGCTCTGTGTATCTGAATAGGATGGGTAGCATTTGAAAGAGAATTAAAATATTTATATTTTCTAAAAAGAAAAATTTTTTAGTTGTCACGGTTTTTTATTATTAACAAAAATGTAAAACTTGAAAAATTGAAAAATGAAAAAAAAATCTGTCTATCAAATTTTTTAAAATACATCCCCTCACATTATAACAGCAAAAATTACAAGTTAATATTTTCCATAAAATTTTTCCAGTTTTTTTCGTGAAAAATTTATTTTTCGAATTTTAATTTAATAAAAGGAATCAAAAAATTATTTTGAGGAAGCTACGTCCCAATGAATTGGCAGCGGTTTTTTTTATCATAATGGGCCTATGTTTTAGATAATTTAATAACGAACAACTTTCATAATAGCTCTGAACCATGAATCATTCGTTATTTCGGAGATAATAAGCAAAACGTGAAAAAAGCACGAAATTCCATTTTCAATTGTTTACCATGGGCACTCTACCAGCGGCACTCTGATCATCGGGCATTTTGGTGACAACATTGCTCACGATGAAATAAAGCGAATGAGATGTCACAGAAAACCTCTAAAAATTTTTCCCCTAAAGGGTATTTTTAAGCCTAATTCGACTGGACTAAAAATTCGTTTAGATCCGTTGAAATTTTGCTAAGATAATCGGGTTACTTGATCGCACATGTACTTACAGACATACATCCTCGAAAACCATTAAAATGGACTCTTGTGGAAAATAGTTTTTATGTTGTAAATTTAAAAAAATTGAATTGTTACAAACTTTGCTCTGACGAAAATATAAGGGTCTTCCGAGAAGCGGTCGTGCCAAAAAAGTTTATTAATTTCAAATAGTTCAATTATTAATCGTTAAATTATATTATAAACTTATTTTGATTTTATTTGTTTAATTTCTAAAATCATAATCAATTGTGTCTGTTAATCATAAGATAGAAACAAATAAAGTAAAGACTAAGTTTATATTATCATTTAAATGATTAACAATATAAGTATTTGAAATTAATAAACTTTTTTATTCACATAGAAAATAGTATACATACACGTATACACACATGTATAATATTTTTACATATGCGTATACTTTTATCTATTTATATAGGGATATAACTTTCATTGAAGGCATACTCATATCAATTTATCGTACTCTTTCGACGGTATAACAGCATAAATATGATACGTAATAAGCACGATGGAAATCGACAAAAAGGTTTGGGCACCTTGTGGAAATAAGATTCAATTCGGAATATATGCAAAAACATCAGATACGATTTTCTGCAAAATGTATTATGATTCTTACTAATGATTAGACCTAATTCTGGCGGTCTTCTTTTTTCTCGACATTTTACCTTGTATTAAAGTTGCTTCCTGCAACGCTTCGCTATCAGTAAAATATCGCTGACCTATTGATCCAGAGGGCGTGACCGTCTTATTCTCCATGGGTTCCTATGAAAATAGGTACAGTCGGTATAGCAGTTTTTTTTCATTGTATTTTAAAATCTACCTTATCAAGCACTCAGTTACCTACTGAGCTGCACAATACTTCGTTTTCTGGTACGACGTCCTCTTAATAGTGAATTTGATATCACGCTCCTTTCCACAGCTCAACCAAGGTTTATTAGCTAACGCAGATATGGCCTAAAAGCGCATAACTATTCATTGAGTTAATCATCCCAGTCGTGTCATGTCTGGGACGTGACATCTTATAGCCTTTTAAAATGAAAATTTTGGAGTTGAAAATTTAAAAAGTTTCTGGAATTTTCTCTTATACAAAATTTTTATATTTCAAGCCAGATAATACGGTCTATTGACACGATCATAAGCGATAGTCTGTTAACGCAGTATTCCCAGCCCCATCGCATTAATATATTTTACGCTGCATTCCTATACGCGCCGAGAAATCTGATTCCTTGCTGATTATACGGGGGAGAGAGCGCGTGTGACAGAGAGAGCAAAAGAGAGAGAGAGAGAGAGAGAGAGAGAGAGAGAGAGAGAGAGAGAGAGAGAGAGCGCGAGACAGAAAGAGAAAAAAACCGCTCATTTAACTTTTACGTGGCAGTTTCGATTGCATTAAAACTAAAACTTTGTAATTGAAATTTAATATTTCTGCAACTAGAATTTCAGGAAACTCCACTATCTATCCAGTTCCTTGGATAATATCACAAAAAAACGATGTCTAGAAGTTTTGTAATAATGACATGCAATGTAAGAATGTCTAACAACTGAATATTATTCAAAAATCATCATGTATCATGTTATCTGTATAAATTCATATTCACAATCATATAGTTCACTTAAGAACTGCAAAACGACGCGTCCAGCAAGTATGTGTATATTGAAGAAAAGCTGCTAAAATTCCAGAAAAGACTTTATTAATTAAGGTGGTTCTTCCGCTGCTCCCTAGTCAAAAGAGTGCTAAATGAAGAGGTTAACTAAAATTAAATAAACGCTACAGTTTTTAATGTTATTTATTTATTTAAAATGATATAGATAGTCAATGTATTATAAATAAAGTGTATTTAACGTGACTAGAATAACATTTTTACAAAATGTTCATTATACAAAAAATAGATATTGTCATTACAAACAATTATTCATAAATCACTGGTATCTTTTTTGTTCCTCAATTTTCCGATTTTAATTTTGAAGGTTTCATTTTGTTGCTTATGTAATTTCATGGTGACTTGTTGAAGGAAAAATTGAAAATTATTCAAAATCCAGAAATTCGTAGCGAATTAAAAAAATATATTTATTTTAACAACGTGGTAAAAAAAATAATTTTACTTCCTCATAGAGGAAGTGTTTCCCTCTTTTGTTTTATAATCAAAAAACGATTTTGAATTTTTATTTTTTTTTATTTTTTCATATTTTACAGCCATTATTACATAATATAATAAACTTTTCTTGAAAGGCATTATAATTACCTATATTTTCTTTTTTTAGAATTTAAAATTTCTTCACTCTATCATTTGTTATTAAGGGGATCGAAGATCGGACACCTTTAAAATGACGAAAAATCAATTTTCTTTTTATTACATATTACACTAAAAAAAACACTTGTAGAATATGTCCCAATTAGTTTTAAAGCATTATCTATTTTTGTTTTAAGAATATACACAAAACACTGATAAAGCTTTTCATTTGTTTATTGTTCAAATTACATTTTTCCTATTGTATACATATTTTTATAATCATATATTATTTCTACTAATTTCTTTTTTCATTTCACTGTTCTTAATATATTTAAAATTCTGACTCTACATATATATGGGAGCGTCAGCCAGAAACCAGCCAGCGGGCGCGCGGGACGCATTTTTCATGCAAAACACGCTCTGTTCAACTCGCTCGTAATCGTATTCTGAGTCTCTCAGAAAAAAAACAAAAGATATATATTGATAGATTTTTTCCTGCTCTTTCCAATGGTGCTATTGTTTTTACTCCAAAACTTTTTCTTCTGGTCGAAAATTCAAGTTGAAAGTTCAGAGACATTTTTCTCAAAGTATATCATGTTTTTTTTCAAAATGCATATGACCATTCGAAAGTACAAGTCTTAAGCTACAAAACCCTAAATTTTCAAATTGGAGAAATGAAGGGCTCAAAAGTAACAAGATTAAAAAGACAGCGGCGAGCGACTGCGCAAACTTTTTGCGCTGGACCCGAGTGTACTTTTATAAACGTAGTGCATATTTTCGTTGTTTCCTATTAAGAGGGTGTGGTATTCATGTATTCTGTTTTACCGGCAGAACACGGTAAATTCTATATTATTAAACTAAATATATCGAATTACGTCTTATAAAGAGATAGCTGCCCTGCGCAATGTAATAATCTACCAGCCTACGCAGTTTTGAGCTCAAATATCAACGGTATCCTAAAAAATTTTGCGAGCAAAAATAACCGAAATTTCGTTCACAAAATCTTTTATGGTGCCGTTGATATTTGGGCTCAAAACTGCGCAAGCTGATAGATTATTACATTGCACAGGGCAACTATCTCTTTATAAGACGTAATTCGATATATTTATTTTAATAATATAGAATTTACCGTGTTCTGCCGGTAAAACAGAGTGCATGAGTACCACACCCCCTTAAAAGCATTACACAATGTTTTATAAGTGCATCATATATTACGTTTTAAATATATTAATTTTTTATTTAAACCTTAATTCTTTTATTTTTATTTCCGATTATTTTTATTGGTCTTTGCACGATACTCATGTTTTTCTTAATTCGAGTTTTAGAGGGTTCGACTTTTTTAACTGGTGGATATAATTGAGAATCTTTGGATGTTGAAAATCGTTTTAGTTCTAACTTTTTAGTGTTAGCTAATAATCTAACACAGTGAAACGATTGAGTTCCAGGCACTGTTTTCGCTGAACCTAGCCTTTGTCTTAATTTATCTGTAGCCTTAGCATATTCATCTTTTGATGAAAAAAAGCACAAAATATTTTCAAAGTATTTAGTCGCCCACTGGTAAAGATCTTGCGGCGTCAATATATAATTATCGGATACTTTCCGCAAACTTGCTCGCCTAGCATTACTTTTTATAGAACCACCGATTCCATCGCATGCTTTTTTCCGTGAGCAGTCGCATGAAAGTGCCATTCAGCTTCAACGGAAAAATCTTCACAATGATGATAAAGATTCTGAACATTATGTTTATTTTTAAAATGTTGTGCAGCTCCATAAGTAAAGTAAAGGATTTTTTTAACGAAAGCAAAAGGTTTTTTAAGGTAATCGATTATAATTTCTTGAATTAGGTAAAGTGCCACAGTATCATGAATTAAGTTGTCTGAAAAAACCGCCATACTTTTGTGTTCAATTTTAGAATCTGAACCTTTGTAGTAAATAACTATTGTTGCCAAACTACATTGATTATTATTATAGTGGAATGATGGTGCCGCATCTTGTGCAATGAACGCATAGTTTTCCGAAAAATCTAGGGAAATTAAAAATTCTCCTTTGCTTAAGGATTCTCGTAAGATTTGAAAATAAGATGACTGCTGTTTGGAAATGAAAGAATGAGTTTTGAGTTTATGTAAAAGAGGAAAAAAGATATCAGTAAATAAAGAACTAGAAACAATTTCAGTTTGCAATGTTGATCTATCAGTAGTTTTCCACATTTGAAATTTTATTTCATTAACCCCAGACCTTTCAAGAAATAGTTCCAGTTCCGTTTTTAGAGGTTCAATACCAGGACAATTTTGACACATATTTAAGTAACATTTCGCTGTTGGTGTTTTTCAAACTATTTCAGCTACAATCTTTGTAAGTATCCATTTTATCAAAAGAAACTTCTGAATTTCTTAAATCAGCTAAGAGGAGTTTGACGTTTTGATGATAAATGCACACACACACTGAATGCGTACCACTAGCACCAGCTAAAACACAATATTTAGGGCGACATTCGTCAAATTTAGCGAATCCTATTTTTGATTCGGGATACTGTTGTTTATACTTTAAATATAACTTTGTGCCATCATCATTTCGTATACACTTATTATTTATCTTTATAACCTGGCATGATTCTACTATTATCGTCATTTTGATAGAAAAGTTTTACTTCGTTTACAGTATCACATGATATTTTTTGGTTTCCCCTTTTATCAACTAAAAGGGATTGACTATCTGACAAAAATTTTGTTACAAGCCAACGGGATAAATTAGAAAAATTAGCAACTTTACGAGAACTCCAGTTTTTTGGGAGTAATTTTAAAAGAAACATTTTTTCATTTTTCGACAAATTATCATCGTTAAACAATTTTTGTAAATTAGAAATAATTTCTCTAGATTCTTCCATTGACACTACATTTTTTTCCTCAATTTTCGCATCAAATTTTAATCGACAAGAATCACATATTTTATCTTTATCTTGTAAGTTCGGAAAACGAGCTTTCATTTTTTCAGAAACAAATCTGAGTTTAGATGAATGCTTTGCTTCATCAAAAGGGTTACAACAGCGATTGAAAATCTTTGACATTTTAAAGTTTTTTTTTATTATGAAAATAATAATATTGAGAAAGAAAACATTTTCAGTGGGTGATAAATACCTTCCAAGGAGCTTTTTTAAGTATTGGGAACGACTCTGTGGTCCCTCTAGTGGCAGAAATGATAACAAGTGAAAATGATGCAACGATTAAAGTATAATAGATATATACGCATACAGAGGCGCGTCCAAGAGCAGAACAGATTTCACGCGGCCGCTCGCCGCTGTCTTTTCAATCTTATTACTTTTGAGTTCTACGTTTCTCCAACTTGAAAATGTAGGGTTTTGTAGCTTATAACTTTTACTTCCGAATGGTGCTATGCATTTTGAAGAACATGTTATACTTCAAGAAAAATGGTTCTGAACTTTCCACTCGAATTTCCGACCAGAAGAAAGTGTTCGGGAGTAAAAAGAATAGCGCCATTGGAAAGAGCAGGAAAAAATCTATCGATATATGTCTTTTGCTTTTTCTGAGAGGCTCAAAATACGATTACGAGCTCATTATACCAAGCCCGAGCGTGCGAAGAGTACGCGCGGCCACTCACCGCTGTCTTTTTAATCTTGTTACTTTTGAGCCTTTCATTTCTCCAATTTGAAAATTTTGGGTTTTGTAGCTTAAGACTTGTACTTTCGAATGGTCATATGCATTTTGAAAAAAAACATGATATACTTTGAGAAAAATGTCTCTGAACTTTCAACTTAAATTTTCGACCAGAAGAAAAAGTTTCGGAGTAAAAACAATAGCACCATTGGAAAGAGCAGGAAAAAATCTATCGACACATATCTTTTGTTTCTTTCTGAGAGACTCAGAATACGATTACGCGCCCGCTGGCTGGTTTCTGGCGGACGCTCCCATATACGGATCATTCTTGTGGATTTCGCAATTTCGGTGCGCAGGTGATTTTTCCAAATCAATTCTAGACGACATAACATTGATGTACTTTATAAAATATGAACTTTTGCTAAATATTAGCCCTCCAGATGCCTTACATGTTGAGATATATCAGTAAGTAGTTATAGTGGCACTATAGGGCAGACAAACAAACCCCCCACCACTCACCCATGATGAGTGTGGGGGTTTCCCCCACCACCGATTACCCTAGAAGAAGATGGGGAATTCTCCACCAATGAGTAACCGGTAATGTAGGAAAGAAACGCCTGTCCTGTAGTACCACATATTTCTATAACTACTCCCCCTCCCATATTATTATTATTATTTAAAGGATTTCTAAAAGGAGTACGGTAAATAAAAAACAAGTTTTTTTGTAAATTTTTTTCTTTATTTCTTTTTATTCATATAGTGTACAATGTCGTCTATATGCCATGCCATTAAATCGCAAATTAACCATAAATTATCGCATGAAGATATATTTGAGGATACATTTTTTTTTCTAATTTTTTCTCTGCGCTATCTAATATTTCTGCACCAAACGCATTTATTCCATCAAACTTTGTTGTGAGAGATAATACATCAGACTTGGTGAAATTTACATATTGCGATTCCTGATCTTTTTCTAATTGACCTTTCAAAAATTTAGAGATGCAACTTATTATAATTTTAATATTTTTTTGTACATTTGTCAAATATTTTACTCTTACATCTATACATCTAGTTACAGTTTTAAGATGATCAAACGTCACTTTCTTAAATACTAAGCTTGGTCGGTACGGTTTCTTTTTTGGTGGCTCGCCTCCTTCTTCTTCCCTTACATCTTGGGGTACAAGTTCGATGGCTTTGTCATTGTAACTTCTGATGAACCTGATATTGAAACTGCTATGAAGCTGTTGTTCATCTTGCTTTTCAACGCTATCTGTATCGAGGTATTTTTCAATGTCCGGAAATTGCTCCCGGAAACACAGCAACTCTTCCACTGGAAAGCTTATTCCCACAAAGTCGTCCGTAAAAATTCGGATGATGGGTTGAAAGTCGGTGTGGCCTACACCAGAGTTTTCAAGACCCACGTCGATTTTCTTTGTGTACGATTTGTTTAGACCATATACAGTAGGCAGAACTTGGTGGCAATGGAATTTTGTAGCAGCCATCCTTGATTTTTTTATTTTATAAGTAGTGAACAAGTCGGCTGAACTGATGAAATGGGCGGAGTACACCTCTTATATACTATTCATATTAGTAGAGGGGGTGATAAATGGTTGGGAATAATTGTAGTGGGGGTGCTTTAGTGGTGGAAGATATGTATGGAAGGGGAAAGCTAGTGGTAGGGGAAAATACTTCTTTGAAGCTTGGAAACATAGTTTCTTACAATTTGATCATTTTTTTCCAAGTCTGTAGAAAAACATTGGAGAAAACGTCTGAACCTAATACCAACAGACATGTAATGTAAAAACATTATGCAGTAATATCCACAGGTATCGGCATTTTGACTTTGTAACTGGTATGGGTTCCGTCGAAATTTTCTAACATTTCTGCGTATACGATTTATGTGGTCTAGAATATAGGGTGGTTTACCAAAATTGTCAAAGTACCAACCATTCCCGATCTTATCAACATAAATTGCCACCCAGTGTAGATCAGGTCTATTATGTTTTTGTGTATTAAGCACATAAGCAACCGGTCTCGATCACGTCAGAGGTATCTGATCGGCTGGAAAAACCCCCATGGTATCCGACGAAATCCGCATTAGAATTTTCTGGATCTGGATATTGTTCATCGCAAATACTGATAGGCGGTTCAAAGATAAACTGCTCGGTAGATGATTTCTTTCGTGAATTTATCCAAGTTTTCAACTTGAAAGCGTTGTTTAGAGAACAAGTATATTTAAAATGATTCAATTTTATAAAATTCTGCACACAGTATTTACTTGTAGATAACAGTTTATGAAATGGTGGACAATCCGGATCAGTTTCCAAATTCTTAATATTTCTTGTGGTAATTTTTCGCAAAACAGTCGTTTTCATATTACCGCGGACGTATATTTTATCAGTTCTTTTACAAATTTCTTCTAGATTTTTGTACAATACTTTTTCCGATACACCTGTGTCAGTCCAATCTAGCCCATGATGATGTTGTGTTAGCCAGTCATTTTGTTTTCTAGCATCATCGCACAAATGTGTTATTCTATTATTCGAGGAAACAATCCAATGACCGATAAAATCTTGATTCAATGCAACAACAGCCACCTCTTTTGGTACCGCACGATTTTTATGATCCTTACAAAACTGTATATCTATTATAACATCCATTATAGTATTCTTAGAGCTTCCCTGGTGTACAAGCGGTAAACGACTAACCAGATAAAGTCTACACCACCTCTTTTTATACTCAAGTCATATTTATCCTCACTTCTTTAAAGCTATCCGCTATAGTCTACAAGAATTTGACGAGACGAATCAATTTCAAGTATATTTTCATATTCAGCATAAATTATGCAATTTACGGTGCTGCTTAGTGCATCGTCAAATCGGACATCAATTCTCACACTACCGTGTTTTACTAAATTCCAATGCGTATATAAATGTGCTGATAAATCAGGTGTTAAGTCAAAGGCAAAAAGACAATACCCGTCAGCATAATTTTCTCGTGGTATTGAATTACCATCATTCGAATAATGTACTCCTGTACCAGAAAATAATGTATGATATGCATCTACATACAAATTCTTTTTTGTAAACTCAGGCTGTAGAGGCTTGGAGGGAACTTGTACACCATCGATATAGAGACATAGATAATTTATTTTGAAATTTTTAAAATTGAACGGATTTAAACTTTTATCACCATTAAACGCTTTATTTTCTACAAAACCAATGATAATTCTTTTTGGTAATTGTCCTAGAATGACATTGTCCAGAGATTCACTATGAACGCCACTATGCATCGTAATAGTTTTCACTTCTACACGAGTTAGAGGATGTTTGGCCATTATTTGCGAAAGTGTTTTTTCATGTGCCAATATAATACTAGGGCTAAGCTTCACTCGTCGAACGTATAGAGCAGCCTCATTAATTTTTGCGGTGTAGAGATCCGTAGGATCGATTAGGCAAAACGCATCCTTCGAGCGCAAGAGTCTTACGCGCACCTCAACCCCGTTTAATAATAATCTATTTTGATTGAAAACATCACAATGTAGATTACCAACCATATCTATAGTTTTTTCATCGCCCATAACGTTCCGACGGTTTACGAGACCTTTGTTTTCGACACCTGTATCGTCAATTCCTCCAGCGGTATCATTATACCATAGTACACTAGTGAGATGAGATTTTTTAGCTACAGAGCCGTAGCTTAATAAAGTTTCAATGTATGATCGACAAGCATAAGCGTTGTTGGGTGGAGAAACGGGTTTTTGATTAAAAAATACATCAACTTGGTTAAATATCGAATGCATACAATTATTTATCGGGCCAATGTTTTTTAGAGTTTCTGCCTCTGTGCCCTCGGGTGGTTTTACATTTAGTTTAATAGTTACGCTAAGACTCAACAGAGTATGAGCAAGGTCGATGTATTCGCTAGTACCAGGTATAGAAAATTCTATTGGCGATCCATCAGCCAGTGAAGATATCGGCTTATATTGAACATAATTCGAATTTTCGATTGTTGTCTGTGACCCACTATGAAGAAAAGCCATTATTCTTCAAAAATATCTCTTACCGTTCTTTTCTTTTTACTTTTTCTTTTTTGCCCTGTTTTATTCTTCTTCTTAATATTACCTTTTTTCTTTCGTTTAACTTTCGAATGTTTTTTAATGTCTACTATGGCAGAGGCAAGAGATGACTGATGCTTCTTCAGCCGACGCTTAGCTTTATATCCTGACCCATTTATCACCCTATCTAGTTCTTCTTCAGCTTTTCTTTTAAGATTATTTCCAGATTCTCGAGCATTATTACGAATCGATTCTTTGAAAGATTTTTTATTATTTGTGACATCATCTAAGATGTTTATCCCTGCACGTATAGTTTCTTTTCCGGCAGCTTTTCCTATAGCTCTACCGCTCTTTTTTAAAATAGGTAATGCGCTGCGGTATATACTCTTTAAGAAACCACCAACACCTGTTCCTTTTTGCATTGATGTATCTACTGTAATATAATTACTTAACGGGATACTATCATACCCACAGCCACTTTGGCTATCATAAAGTAATTCAAAATAATCCATCTTAAGCAATTCTTTTAAAATGAAGTGTCACTGTCAACGTGCCATAATCGAATGCTAAAGGTTCGTCGTCTTGACCCTTTATATCTATCGTGATTGACTGAAATGACGTAGATAAGAGGGGTATATACATGGGTGTGCTATAATTTTTTATTTCAATACCGCTATATTTGTACTCATGCAAATTTAGAGGCACAATACGTAAAAGAGGCGTGTGTACGTCACCGGTGATGTATGGTTCACAAATTTCGCTGTACACCCTTATTATCGGTGGTAAAGCATTGATCAATGCCGCGTGCTTTTCGCCGATAACTTTGCCCCTAATTTGTTGAAGATTATTCTCATCAATCCCAAGAATTCTTAATAGTTTGGGAGATAAAACTAAACTATGAATGTATTCGTCACATTCGCTAGCACAAGTTCGTTCAATCTCTATAAATCGCCCGCGCTGAATCTTGAATTGTAGATGATTTTTTATATTGAATAGACTGTTTATTTCTTGTAAAAGACTTTCCATATCCTCGTATATCTCTGGAGATATATAACACACAACATATTCTTCTTCTTCTATATTATTACGTAATTCATTCATTCTAGGTTTCATAGTCTTTATAGAAACCATTCCATCATCACTATTGAATGAAATATGTGGAAATGTGTGGGGAATCTGAATTTCGCAGAGAGCTACGGACCATTCACCGTGTAAACAGATGTTTTGAGGTAGTTGATTAGTAAAATTTGCTGCTGTGTTTTCGGGAAACACATGTGTACTATTATTCCTAGATAATACCATGTAAAACTGATCCCTCATTTTATGTTTTTTATATTGCTCGCAGAAACCCACGAATTAAATTTGTCAAGATAACCTTTCCAGCTTACAAAATATTTTTTATTTTTACCAGCACCTTTCGTTTCCAGTATCTTATCTATTGCAAATAATTCTTCATTTAAATCTTTCCGAACTCTAGAAAGCTCTTCCTCGTAGAAGAAACCATCAATGGCCTCACCTTGAAGATCTTCCACACTATATACAGGAGGTTGTCTATCTGTAAATACACGTTTGATTCGGAATAATTCCAAGGTTCAGCCACCTTCATATGCTTTCTTGAACGGCACATTTGCACGACTGACTCGAACCAAGTCGCCCACCTTATACTTAGGGAGACGAGTTAATGTCACTTTGTAACGTTGGGCTAGGTTTTGACGTGCTTTGGCAGCATTATACAAATTTACACTAGCAGGAACCATTTTCGTGCCCGAATGCCACGAATCATTGTAAGCATGTACCATTTTTTGTAAAACATCAATATACCTGTACGTATTTTTATGAGTAAAATATCTCCACAGACGACTTTTTAAAGTTCTATTAAACCTTTCAACTACAGCAGCTTTAATGTCAGGATTGCGGACTACACGATATGCTATGTTATTTTTTTTTCAAAACTTTTTTTGCATTTCCTTACCGATAAATTCTTTACCTTTATCTGTTTGAAGATATACAGGATGTTGGCCTTTACACAGAGTTAAAATATGCTCAAATGCTCTAGCAACATTTTTCGATGATTTGCCGTGAAGAGGTTGAACCCATGCAAATTTTGATAGTACATCTATAACAACAAGTAGATATGTATAATTGTCATTATAAGTTTTTAACGATCGGAAGTCTACAAGATCTGCTTCCCACAAATCGAAAGGATTATATATATCATACGTTCTCTGTGGAAAATGGCGTCGTACAGGTTTGTGTAGAGTGTAGACATCTTGTGTTTCAAGCCATTCGATAATTCTTTTACGTTTACGATTTTTATTGATTTTGTTCAAGAGATTGTAAGCACCAGCATAAGCTGATGATTGCGGCAATCGGTAAAAATAATTATTTAGTACTTATTCCATTTTTCTTATTTTTATTTCGAATGAATTTCTTAATTCTTTTTTTCACACTTCTCTTTACTACTCTCTTAATAAAGGATGAAAATTTGTCAAATGTAATTTTACTAATCATACAACAAGTTGTAACCAAAGCAACACTTTTTTCATCAGCTGTAGCTGTTTCAGAGAGCAATCGTGCAAAAGCACGTTTCGCTAGCAAACGATCAGTTTTAGAACGATCGCCATTGCATGAATATGCTATATCATGTTCACGACAATAATCGTCAAGGGGATTAACACCTCTTTCTCCACGTTTCAATCTATCGTTCAACTTAGTACCAGGACCACAAAAATGATATCCAGGGACATGCACCTCGAAAGGTAAGAGATTAATCAAATTATCCACAATACTCGTTTCAGGTTGTGTGGATAATTTTTCTTCTGTACTCATCATAGATGAAGCCATGGACGCTCTAGAATACGAATTTTTACCCCGTGCTCATCTGTTTCAATGGGGTGTGATCTTTTTCTTGAATTTCCGATAACTCTTTTTTTATCAAAAGTGTTGCTTTCCTCGTCTTCACACGTGCACTGCTCCGAATCTGTAGCAACAAGTTTCCAAGCTTGCTGATTTAATATGAACTCACGAGGTATACTCGCATCACGAAGTGCTTTGGCAAACTGATCATATCCTTTCGATAGCGGCTGTTTTGTACGTCTTACGGTGTCGTTGATCAAATCCAGTATATTTGCTCCTTTTACAGCACTGCCATCTATCGAAACAATACCTCTATCGTCCCACGTAATACAATTACAATTGCTTAGTCGTTGTAATATTTGTTTTAAATTGCAGCTTTGTTGGTATACTATTTATTATATTATTTATATTTTTATCTAGAATCGGTTTCTTTTCATCCTCAACTTTTTCATTTGTAAGTTTGTCATCATCATTATTTTCATTGTTTAATATTTCACGCTGAAATTCTTTCGAGTCAACCCTTTCCTTATTATTATTGTAATATATAAAACACTGTAATGTCTGCTGATACATTTGATATTTTTCATTGTCATCATGAATTGTTGGTGAATTCATAATTTTACTCATTTCTTCCTCAAGTCGCGATATAGCTGTGCCTGGTGTTTGTACATTGTGTAATCTGTTCTTGATTGATAAATGTTTGTCTATACTATCTTCGGGAATCAAAATCATTCTTTTAGCGTGCTCCATAACTGTTATCAAACTTGATAACAGGCTCTAAGATGAGCGGTGAACAAGTTTGATACTTTATAATTAGATTCTTTTTAATTTTCAAACTTTTAATTTTCGAATCAGCTAATTTTCTTAAAATAAAAGGGTACTTTTTTAAATTCTTTTTACATTCAACATTCAGAGGTACATTATCATGCAAAATATTTAAAGCGCATTCACAAATAAGAATAATAAGTTCTTTACTTGCTTTTTGCAACAAAACATGTCGTTGGCTTGTATTGAAACAGAGTATAGCGTTTATAATTTCTAGATTTTTCTTTCTCATACGGCTACATGTACTCGAGCCCATTACAGACGTCTGACTGGTGCATTATTTCCTATTTCACTTGTCTTTATACCCTTCTTTGGCACGTATACGTACTGATATTCGTCAAACGGGAATATGGCCGTACGAAACCGACAATTATCAGATGTATTCTGGCGTAAATCGAGCAATAAATATGAGTGTGCGTCTCGAGTAGCATGAAGATAAGCCTCCCGTAAAAATTGGGGGTTTTCAGGGCATATTTGACGAGCCAGATACTGTATCTGGGATTTATCTCGTGGGTTTTTAAAAATAACTATATAATTCGAATTTAGAGAGATTTCACGCTGACCTTGGTGGAATAGATTTTGGGTGATAAATATTACGCTCAAATTATTATGATGACTGCCTTTCGTAAAGAGATTGGTAATCACGCCGCTACCACCTGATGATTCGCGCATCAAGTCATCGATAATTAACAATTCAGGCCTGGGGTCATCAATGTAATCAGAATTTTTGGGTAATCCTTCGTGAAATTCGATATTATCCCCAAGATTTTTATAAGTTGATTGCCACTCAGAGTAGATTAGATGTCCAGGGATGCTTCCACCGTGGATCCATGATAAAAACTATATCATTTTTCGTAAGGAGCACATCTTTTATAATTTTTCAACGCTCGGCGGCGGCAAGCGCGGCGCGTTTCAGCAAGCTGATTGCGAAGAAACGAACTAGTTTCGCGAGTGTTGAGCTTGTTTACCCGTATGAGGCTTAATAATAAAATATTAGCTTTACTACACAAATAAGCTTGATGAATAAAGGGTAAGGAGTTCATGCAAAAAGAAGAAAAATTAGAAACATTGTATTTGGATTTGAAAGATAATTTATTCAATTATTTTTAAAAATACATTATAATTAGTACAACACACAAACAACACACACATACACACACACACACACACACACACAATTATTCTAAATCCATTTTAACATGATCAAAATAAAAGTTTTTCATAAGTTTAACATTATGAAGAGCACAAGCAATTTTATATCGTCCATTGTGATTTGTGCATACTGTCACTATTTTCTGTTTGGGCTGATCGTCATCCTCGTGTCGGCACCCCAATTCATGTATATCAACTACATTAAATCTAAAGCGTTTAAGCCATTCTTTTCCCTGTTCACCTCTAACATAAACTCTAACAGCATTAAGTAGTCCCTCTCGAAGAATTTTTCCCACATCAGTGTAGGGAACTTTGCCAGATTTCCATCTTAGTCCGTGGTAACAAAGTTCCAACCATGTATTTTCTCTTTTGTACTTATCTGTGAGTCTCCTCCAATTATATGGTTCATGAAATAAAATCACCACAGGTGCCGAACTTTCATCTAAAGGTAGTATGGCAAGCTCTTTGATAATGGGTTCATTTACAGGCTGTTTAAACTCCTACATATCTACTACGTATTCCATCTTTTAGATGTCTTTACGCTTTAGCTGTCTGGAAAATACTGAATTGTAACCACACTTCCTACTTATTAAATATTTTTGTAACCATATGGGTACCTTTTATCTAATCCCATGAATCGTCTCTTCCCATAAACAGGTTTACATATTTTACTCTCTTCTTGCGTTACAACATCGTGAAATTTAGTGCGTCTTATAGAGTCGACCGTTAGAAGAATAGGTGGTATTTCACCTGTAACTAGATCCCGTATAGACTCGAAATTAATTTTCTCACTGTTTGAATAATTTAATCGTATACCTTTAACTTTACATACATAGAATTCCGTACCATCTGATTTTTTAATTTTGTACGCATAAAATTTTGGACCTCCAGACACAAAAGATGTTATATAACTATCGGATCCATAACATGATAATTCATCCGTCATATCACCCAAAAGAGTACCTGTAGGTGGTTCATACTCGTCTGGATCACCACGACTTACATAAATGATCGAATTTGTATCATAGTATAAAACGCAATCTCGTAGAGGCTGTAAATAGGTGTTAAGTTTAAGTCGGGCCCCCGCTGTAGTGCACCCGGCGATGACAACATTAATATAGGGTGATATTTCTGAAACCTCACCCCTATAGCACCATGAAACATATAGAGTATCGTCGTTTGCTGGTAGATAGGATATAACTATGATTTCTGAGCTAAATAGCATTTCCAAAAATCTTTGCGGCTCTGTTACAATTTCTGTTTTTGGCATATTTTCCTTCTGGCCAAATTTACCCCACAAGGAATTCAGGCAAAGTTTCGACACAGAACGTTTTCCCGGATTGGTGCTTATCTCGTTTTTATCCAATTTTATTCCTTCAGCTTGTTCAAACTCTCGAATATATCGATCTATTGCACCTTGATCGTTATTACACTCTGAAGGAAAGCCTGATGCTAGTGTTTTTTGTTTAAAGAATTCATCAATATAACCTTGAAACAAACCACCTTCACCAGTGGCTGAGTTATACTGTGTCATTTTATACTGCCATATTTCAAAAACTTTTCGTATTTTATATCCGAATTTCACAGCTGTTTTTATTTTGTCTGATATCCACGTGCCTGTTAATGTCCTTTCGGCTTCATTTTCATGATAACAGTCTTCTTGCACTTCGTCTTCAGCACATTTACGACATAGAGGAAAAATTAATTTTCCATGCATTTTTACAGGTAGAATAGGGTGATATAAATTTTGTGGTGCTAATATATCACACATAATGAGACCATCAACTTTATTGATATTATTTATATCACCCATAAAATCCAGACATTCATCTTCTTCAACATATAATTTTGGATGACCCACAGGATATTTACCACGCTTACATATGTAAGGGTAAAGCGAGCAAATATCGATATACTTAATTTTTTCAGCATCTTTAACATCATAAACTTTAACAGTATTACCTGTTCTTCCACCAAAAAACGCATTTCTAGGGTTCAGCAGGTCATGCATTTTAAGTTTAGCTTCATTAACAAAGTTGCGTATAGTTTCGTTCTCTGAGCACTCCTTATCAAACTCACATTCCCACTTTTCTATCAAATAATAGCTAGCCAGTCTTATTTTACGTGATATTTTACAGGTTCGGTCATAACGATCTTCCATTGTTTCACTATCTGTTACTAGTCTTACACCTCTGTTAATACGATGACAACGTGGGCAGCCATGCCAATAACAACCATGAAATTGTAAAACGATACCTTTGCTATTAGACTGTTCAGGTGGAATAAATCCGTCGACAGTGAAACCTTCTGGAAGTCGTTTCTCTTGGCAACGATCTGCTTGTTTTATATTGGTATTCAATGACTTTTCCATCCATTTTAACCATAGCAATGCTTTAATTGATTGTTTATTTGCTCGCCTATAGCCAGATTGCGGTATAACGCCAATAGTTTCCGGTTTTAAGAAATTTTTTCTATACACGCGTAAACATGATGATGCAATTGTTGAGGCCTCGGTGAAAGGATCAACATTGGAACACTTTAAAAAAGTCTCGCGAAAAGCTAAAGAGGCTAGTCTTAAAATTTTAACGTCTTGTTTACAATATTTCAAAATTTCTTTTTCAAAATCGAAAATATATTTCTGTTGTTTCTGGTCGTTATACCACTCTATAAAACTTTCCCGATCTTTAGTACCCATAGTATTAGGTGAATAAGCATCAATCGGAGGCATTTCACCAACATAATTTTGGTTTTCAGGTGTATTAAATAGATGCGGGAAAGTTCCTTTTTCAATCTGTGTTAAACCATAAGCTTTTGGTAATGCACTAAGCGGCATGTGAAAGTAATTTAAACTATCTAAAAATTTAACATTCATAAACTCCATTACAACTATTTTTGTACCGTTTAGTATGACTGAAGGTTTAACACGTACATCTTTTCTCTCAGCCATATATTTTAAAATAAATTGACTATCAAAACCTTGCGCGTTATGTGCCAAGCATATAATCTGTTGAATGAGTGCTTTTTCTCAAACACTAAAACAGTAAACTGTTTGACAGGATCGATTTTGAAAACATATTCTCGTATACCACATTGTGGACAGTACATAGAAATATCCGTGTCCTTATTACAAAAGCTACAAACCTGCTGCACTACACACAAATTCGGTACATGGATTTTAATTTTTTCATTACCCTCTACTCGTTCACATTGCTGCGTTTCGAAATCATAAAAGAAAAATAAAGTATTTGTGTGCTTAGTGTGTTGAACCGGTTGTACGTAACAGAAATGACTTGGTGGTAATATCTCGTTACAAATCTTACAGTATGATTTCCCACATACATGTTGACCATCTTTAACCCTAACAGTTTTACAGCATGTTGAGTAAACTTTTACGGCCTGACATACTGATATTCGTCTGTCAAAAGATTTGGGTTTTTCGTGATTTTTATAACACTTATTACCGAAAAAGTCTCTATTACAAAGTCTACAAGATAATTTAACATTTTCCGAATCACAAGGTGGACTTTGGAAACATTTATTACATTTCTGCGAGCAATTATGATTTTCGAGTTTAGAGAAAATTTTGTTACACGGAATACAGTACCCTCTACTACCTGCTGCTGCAAGTAAATTTAGTATAGGTTGATAATGTTTTTTTTTCCTCGTAATACATTATTCTTAAAGTGTGTCTGACTGTATTATTATTTACATCTAAAACAAAATTTGTACCATCATACAAGGGTCTATCGCCACGTCCAAATCTTTGAAACGCGTAAACAACTATAGCAATGCCGCTTGTGGCAAAATAAATTTGAAACTTGTGAACCTCATTTAAGCCATAACCTGTTTCAGGAATGGTTACACATGTTGCACGCGCAAGGTTTTGAGCACATTCTTTTTGATAATGTTGTCTTTTCGAACGCCTAATTTTTTCCCACTCATTTTGGAGGTCACCTGTGCGAATCTGGCCACGTATAGCGAAAACGTATGCAGCTGCTAGAGATCTTGGCAAACATAAATTATCGTTGTTTGCAATCGTTAGTATGGATTTTTTAAAAACGGTTTCATGTGTTAAAGATACACGTCCGTGCCCTACTGGGACAGATACTATACTACAAGATACTAACAGAGAATCATCGATTTCGAAATTATCGGAGCTTTGTGTGATACTCGCAAGTTTATGCCATAAGTCGTTAGGTGTAAAGTCACTTACACGTCTGAATGATATCCATGCCGGTCCATGAACAAGTCTCTCAGATTCCATAGTAACACCTATAAAATCTTCAGGACTTGCTCTACTACATAAATTTTCATGCAATTCATACATGGCTCTCTCGAGCCATTGATATATATTTGCGTCAGAAGGTAGTGGCCTGATTACAACATGTAATGATCGTCCGTGGAGACCAAAACGCCGATAATATTTCGTACTTTCATCAGTTATTATGATGTGTGGCTCATCTTCTTCTTCTACATTTTCTCCTTTATTTTCTGTATTTTCCTCTGTACTTTCTGTATCTTATTCTGTACTGTCTGTACCTACTGTTTGTTCACGTCCTCTTCCTCGCTGCAAATACTCGTCTTTATTTCAATAGTATTACAGGAATTAAGTTGTATAAAAGATATTTTTATAATGTACTCACTGTTTACCTCCTCGTCATCATTTTCTGAATCAGTGTCTGTGTTTGATAGTGATCGGGCACGATCACTAGTCTGGCTGACACTGCTACGGGTACTACTACTACTGGTACGGCTGACACTACTGTGGGTACTACTACTGCTCCGAGTGCTACAGCTGCTGCAGCGAATACTTGCCCTGCTATTGCTACTGCTGCTGCCCGATTGAAGGTCACGTAGCAGTGGGTCAGTTGTGTTTACTAGTAATAAAAATCATATTACTAACATGGTGATATTTTTGATAAGATTCCTTTTTAAAGTTAAAATGAATACCTTGTGAGGTGCCTGCAACAGGTTCCATGTGTATATCGATTGATTGTTCATCCGTATATTCAATACAATAAAAATTTAAATCTGAATGTTATTAAGTGTTTACAATCGTTTTTATTATTTCATAAGGAACAAAACGAAAATTTTCTCACCATATGTAATGTTCTCAAACACAGCATCATCGGTATTATTAAAAAATTGATCTAATTCTAAAAATTAAAAAATTGATTACTATCGAAAATATAAGAACTAACCATTTTTAAAAATTTAATGACATACCTTTATATACATTATGCTGCCTCATAATATCCACAGCAAATGGTGTCTCGTGTAAATTGCGAGAAATTAAATATCTCGCCAATATATCGATAGATTTTTATTAAACCTATTGAAAATACCTCGTTTGTAAATGTGTAATACTGTACGCATTGGACAGAGGTCTATGATAAATCATTGATCATTGCAAAATATTTTAATATTTGTGTGTCGTGAAACAGCTATATAATAAACTGGTTATAAGCTTTAATAATTCTTTGCGTGATGCCATTTTTTACTTAGTCTCTTATAGCTCCTTCTACCAAGTTGTAGCGAACTGTGGCGTGTATAGCGCTAAACGCTGTTTGTATACCCTGAAAAGTACGCTCAAGTGGGGAAATTTTACAACTACTTTCGTTAACATAATGTTACTAAAAGTTTAACAACATTTAAATTCTTCAGACTCTTTGTGAGACCAGGTCTAAACGAAATTTAATAAGTTTAACTGTAAAAATCTAATACCATGTTATCTTTAAAACTGTATTACGAGACAAAAAAAGTTATGTGCTCGCATTGAAATTCTGCAAATTCATAATAGAAGTTAATTATTTAATTTTGTACCAAATATAAGTTTTTCTTAAATCCAAGTTCATCATGTAATTCGATGTCGAAAGTACATCCCCTTTTAGAATAACCCCAAAATTTTGTCCATTTTTCGCTCCGACGCATAGTTATCGAGATATTGGCAAAAATCGACATTTTCGAACTTTTTTCATAATGTACAATGTACATTCGGATTCTATGCAGAAAATGCGTATTTTTTAGTAAAATCCCGGATTTTCAACAGTTTTCCTCTACGATGCTAAGTTTGCAGGGTATTGGTATTGGTAAAAATCGATACCTCCCCCACCCTTTTCGACAATGTACTATGTGTCATTCGTTTCTACGGCCAAAGTACATCCCCTTTTAGAATAATCCCAAAATTTTGTCCGTTTTTCGCTCCGACGCTTAGTTTTCGAGATATCGGCAAAAATCGATATTTTCGTACTTTTTTCAATAATGTACAATGTACACTCGGATTCTATGCAGAAAATGCGTATTTTTTAGTATAATCCCGGATTTTCAACCGTTTTTCTCTACGATGCTAAGTTTGCAGGGTATTGGTATTGGTAAAAATCGAAACCTCCCCCCACCATTTTCGATAATGTACTACGTGCCATTCGTTTCTACGTTCAAAGTACATCCCCTTTTAGAAGAACCCAAAAATTTTGTCCGTTTTTCGCTCCGACGCTTAGTTTTCGAGATATCGGCAAAAATCGATATTATCGTACTTTTTTCCAATAATGTATAATGTACACCCGAGGGAAGTTGATTCTTTCCGAGTGTGCCGGGCAAATGGCAACGTCGCACAGCCGTTCGGCCGTCCACGTTTGAGCATCGAATTCTCATCTACAGTGGCGCGCTAGTCTATGGCGTAAGAAATGGTTGCACAGACGACGCGAGTGCGAAATCAGCGTATTTAGAGCCACTAGAGGTTATGTTAGATGAGATCTAACCATATAGTCTAGGAGCTGGGTACCGTCCCGTATGTAATAATATGTCTCCGGGTAAAAACAGGTGTTTCTTATAGATTTTGACCCGTAGAATCCGAATATCGAGGTTAAAATTTGAAAAAAGTGGTAGAAATTGTTTAAAACGCATTTGTTTAAACAAATAAGAAACTGTTATTATTTTTTGTCGGGATAATTTTTTTATGAAAATTTAGGCTATTTTAAGATGAAATGCCCTTTAGCATTTTTTTCATAAAATCGATATTTCGAAAGTTATGAATTTTTGAAGTTTGATTTTTACGTTTTTTTTGCAACTTTGATTAACAATAACTTTGGAAAAAATTAACTTTTTTTGAAAATGAAAGTTTCTTCTTACTTTTTGAGATGAAAACTATCATATTCATTTGTATTATTTCAAGTCTTACGTTGTTAACTATTTATTTCGTTATTTAACAAATACTGCTTTTTCGATATTTCCAAGCACTATTTCAATACACGGTTGGAGTAACGCGCGAATCCAGGGCTTTTCAAAATCATTATATTTGAAAGTTAAACCAACACCTAACTATTGGTGCGATTGCAAACCAATTTTAATGTCTAATAAATAAACAACATATTGTTTAAACAAAGAAAAAGCAATTATCAACATTTGACTTTTTCATACATAATATATTACATTTCGTTTACTCAAAAATATAAAATTAAGGTAATGTCAAGAAATAATGAAAACAAATTAGACAAGAACAAATATTTAATTTAAATATAAATACATATATAAAAGGGAATAACTAAGTAAAATATAATATTATTTGTATTTATTTTTACACGTTTCATTTTTTTGACAGAAACAGAAGTAACACAACAACATGAGGTTTTAATGCATGCTTTATAATGACAGTTCGGAAAAAAGTTTTAATTTTATTACCCCCTATGGATGATTTTGTGCCGAACTACCAATGTAAAGCATGCATCAAAAACTCATGTCGTTGTGTTCGAGCAGCGATTGCATGTTGTTCAATCTGTTTCTGTCAGAAAAATGTAACGTGTAAGAATAAATATAAATAATATTATATTTTACTTAGTTATTCATTTTTATACATGTATTTATATTTAAATTAAATATTTGTTCTTGTATAATTTGTTTTCATTATTTCTTGACATTACCTTAATTTTATATTTTTGAGTAAACGAAATGTAATATATTATGTATGAAAAAGTCAAATGTTGATAATTGCTTTTTCTTTGTTTAAACAATAAGTTGTTTATTTATTAGACATTAAAATTGGTTTGCAATCGCACCAATAGTTAGGTGTTGGTTTAACTTTCAAATATAATGATTTTGAAAAGCCCTGGATTCGCGCGTTACTCCAACCGTGTATTGAAATAGTGCTTGGAAATATCGAAAAAGCAGTATTTGTTAAATAACGAAATAAATAGTTAACAACGTAAGACTTGAAATAATACAAATGAATATGATAGTTTTCATCTCAAAAAGTAAGAAGAAACTTTCATTTTCAAAAAAAGTTAATTTTTTCCAAAGTTATTGTTAATCAAAGTTGCAAAAAAAACGTAAAAATCAAACTTCAAAAATTCATAACTTTCGAAATATCGATTTTATGAAAAAAATGCTAAAGGGCATTTCATCTTAAAATAGCCTAAATTTTCATAAAAAAATTATCCCGACAAAAAATAATAACAGTTTCTTATTTGTTTAAACAAATGCGTTTTAAACAATTTCTACCACTTTTTTCGAATTTTAACCTCGGTATTCGGATTCTACGGGTCAAAATCTATAAGAAACACCTGTTTTTACCCGGGGACATATTATTGCATACGGGACGGTACCCAGCTCCTAGACTAATAGACATAAGAGAGATAGACTGCGGGTGTAGGTTAGCGAGAGTGGCACCCGTTGAGAGAGAGACAGATGCATAGAAGGTATATGTAATAGAAGGTATGCCGTCTCTAACGCATGTGCGCGAACATGGTTAGAGGTGCCACTCTTGCTAACCTACACCCGCAGTCTATCTCTCTTATGTCTATGGATCTAACAGAGAGAGCCAACAGAGACGTGGCGAACAGCGTCATTTTCGTCGCCGGAGAAGATGAGGAGCAAGTCGCCACCGCTGTTACTGCTGCGCGCTTTGTAGGCGAAGAAAGAGAAGGAAAAGGAGAAAGAGGAGCAGCGTGTATAGCAGTCTGCAACGGAGAAGTCGGGGTGGAGATCGCCGAGAATCAAGGCAACTCGTCCAACTTCTCGGGCCACAACCAAGATACTTTAATTTCATACATTTATTTGTGTTTGAAAACTTTGATTTATACAAAAATGGCACGTTGAAGTAGTTATTATACACTGTGCCCTTTGATCGGATCAACAAAATTTACTTGGACTATAAACAGATTCAAATCCTGGTTGTGCTATTGTCACTCTTGGAAAAAATATTGTAATAAGATACAAGGTAAATAATAATATAAAAACATTTTATCTGTTTTTAAATTGGTGATTTAAAAACTTATAAGTGCTAATTTTTAATATGTTTACAGCTCTATAATTTAAAACAAGTCAGTAGTTGGTCTACTAAAGAACGTTTAACTACTCAAGTTGTTTAGGATGAAACGTCAAATAATTATGTAGCTAAACAAGCTATGGGAGTATATATTACAAATTACAAACTTCCACGTTCGCACGGACACACTGGCACACGTATTGTACTATCCACCTAAACCGCTTGTAACAACCAGATCTATGGAGTAGTTGAGGTTTAGACAGTTACTTGCTGGCATTAATAGTATTGTTGCTATTTTATGTTATACTGCTTACAACCAAGAAAACAGTGTTATCTTGAACGTTTTTTTTTTAGAAATTTTTTGTTTCTAAAAAAATTTATATTTCAGAGAATTAGCTGCTCGAGTATTTTTAGTTGTATTCAACAATTTTAAGGAAAAAGCTGAAAGTATTGATCAATATATAAATCAAATTCAGGATAAGTCTTGGAAGAAAAATAATGTTTCTCCAAGTGAGAAATTTGTTTTATCAATACTTAATGAGGTATTTAATTTTAATATTAAATGAAAACAAGCCACTATTACTTATCAACTTTAAAATATCATTAAATTATTTAAGGTTAGTGGACAATATGAACAAATAAATGATTTTATTGAAACTAGAAGATTCTATATTCCACCACCAGCTAAGCCATTAGCCTGGTCATTTGAATTAGAATGGACTGGATTGAGTATAAGTTGTGCAGAAAATGTAAAGGTAATATACATAATATGTTATCATAGTTATTATAAAAAAAATGTAGGTATAAAGCATTGAAATAAATATTTACTTTTAGGTAAATGCTGATGCTAAGCTTGGTTCATGGAAAATGCAAGCTGTTGAAGATGATTCTTTTAATGTACTCAATGATATTAAAGATATATAAGGAGAAGATACTACCTCTAAATCTCGTAATGTAACAAATGTTGTTAAAGAAAATGTAAAAATTGATATGCATAGGAACGAAATTGAATCAGACCAAATTATTAATGGTCACCTATTTGGAGGAAAATATATACCATTTTCTGGTATGTGAAGTCGGAGAATAATATATAAAACGTAAAATAAATATATTAATTTATCAATTATTGTAAATGAAAACGAAGCTGCTATGAAATATTCTGGTAGTCAAAGAGAAATGATGATATATGGATTTATCCTAAAAAGTCAAGTAAAACTTGAGTATTGGAGTGGACATGGATCTCGAATAATAGTGCTCTATGATTTGAAACAAGTCAGTAGTTGGTCTACTAAAGAACGTTTAATATTTTCTCATCTTGTAGTATTATTTTATACTCTCGTTAGCAAGTACTGTAACTTATAAGTGCTTTAATCCGACTAAGTATTGCATTTATAATGAATTGTATATTACCAAGAAAATAAATATATCGTTAATTAATTTGTAATTATATATTCTTTATTAACGTAATTACTTAAACCCTAAAAATTTGTTTTTATTGTTTTTATACTCGCTATTTTAAGAATATTTTACTTATTATCTGATCTACTTTAAACGCAGCTATTTTTACTACAAACTTTGTAAATTTGATAGATAGATTCTGTAAATTTATTAGAATTTGTGTTTTTATGCATTTCGGACTATACTAAAATACTTAATAAAACACATGGGAAACCCTTAGTTGGAGCATTTTCAAGGAAAATATGCGAAAATTCGAAAACAGCTATAGAATTTTGCGAGTTGGGCACCATTGGCTAATTCTAAATTAAGTGTTTCTTTGGCAGGCGAGTTATATTTGTAATTATTGAAAAATTTTACAATTAACGTTATTAGAATTATTTTATAAATATTTAATCATCTCATTTGAACCATAAATTGGATAATTTTAATTATTTGTTTTTTTTTAAATTTAAATTCCTTAACCTCAAAACCATTTCATGAATCATTTCTTACGCTATAGACTAGCGCGCCACTGTAGATGAGAATTCGACGCTCCAACGTGGACGGCCGAACGGGTGTGCGACGTTGCCATTTGCCCGGCACACTCGGAAAGAATCAACTTCCCTCGGGTGTACACTCGGATTCTATGCAGAAAATGCGTATTTTTTAGTGTAACCCCAGATTTTCAACCGTTTTTTTCTCTATGTAAATAATAATATGTAATTATTTAAATAATAATCTAATAAAATATCCTCAGCAGGAATAAAATCTTTTTTAGAAGGATAAAGATTATATTATTGCACTAATGTGTTCCAGACATAAGCGGATGTTGATATCATTGTTTCTGCAAGCGTTTGTGGGAACAGGTGAAATAAGATTTTTTCTAACATTTATGTATGTAATGAAATATTCTCTGCAGAAATAAAACCTTTTTTAGAAGGAAAAAGATTATATTTTTTACTAATCTGGTCCAGACGTGAGCGGTGGTCAAGATCATTTTTCTACAAACGCTTGTGGGAACAGTTGAAAAAAATATTTTCTGCACACGTTTGTGGAAACGAGTGTGCAGAGATTTTTACATTCGCGACTGTCTTAGCCCTGCAGTTTTGAATGATAGCACAAAAATTATGGGAGGGAAGTCTCTGCAGCAACCAGTCTAGATCCAAGTGCCGAACTAGTCACATTGTCTCTCTACTGTTCTATTTTTTTTTTTTCAACTTAGTTTTGGACAACTCTTTTCTTTTTTGTGCTAAAGTGAACTTAGTTTTTTGTGTTAATCGAAATATATAGATTTTGTGAAAATGGAGATTCTGAACGACGTGAATCTCGACATAATGAATTTAGATATTATGGACGTTGACATCCATGGGGAGCCGATGCCCGATTTATTGTTCAATCAGGTGCTCGATGATGTGCTCGATTTAGAGGAGGAACGTGCAGCACAAGTGCGTGAGGATGCTGCTCTCGCCGATCTACTGTGGGACGACGACGACGGCGACGACGACGGCAATGAAGAAGATGAAGGATACTATACTGACTCTGATGCGGGAATCAACATAGACAATATTGATCTCGATCGTATGCCTGTTGAATTGGTATCAGAGTCCGATGAAGACGATGATGAAGACGAAGAAGAAGTACAACAACCGATCGATGTGGACTCTGATGCTGAGACCATCGAAAATGTTCGGGACGTTGATGTGCGCGATATTGACTATGATCCTGCAATGGATATAGATAACGACGACGACGACGACGACGACGACGATAACAATATGGAAGAGGCTGTTTAATGTGAGGTGGCTACACGTCACCTCTTAAAAGTACGGAAATCGTATTTTGATTCCGCGAAGAGACTTTTAAAATTACAAATACAGGAGGAGAAAAAAAAAAACGCGCACGCCTCGCACGAATGCAACGGCGCGTTCGGCGGAATCGACATCGAATAAACGATGTTCCGCGTCGACGGCGTGATATGTGTTTTGGGTGCGGTAAGCCATTTTGGCTTCAAAGAACACGGTGCTGGATCCGGTGTGCAATGTGTGGTGATTGGTTGTGTCCTGATTGCAACGAGGAGTCTCTACATTGTCAGGATGAGAGAGGATTATTTCACCAATAAAATGAGGAGAAACCACATTGATTAAAAAAGTAAACATTTGTTAATCTTTAACGCATGTATTCAACCATTTTTAAAATTTTTTATATATTTTATTTTTTAATTTTTTATATATTTTATTTTTTAATTTTTTATATATTTTATTTTTAAAGTATTAATAAATAGACTTTTTAATAATTATTAAAATTATTAAAAATTTATTTATAATAAATAAGTTATTAAAAATTTTGTTTTTTAAAAAATTGAAAACCGAAATCATTATTTTCAGCATTAGATTTCTAATATATTTTTTATTATCAAAAATTATTAAAAATTAATGAAATTTAATGAAAAATATTAATAATCTATTACTAAAAGTATAAGACTTCGGTTTTATTTTAATTTAAAAAAATAAAATTTTTAATAACTTATTTTTGATAAATAAATTTTTAATAATTTTAATGATTATTAATAAGTCTATTTATTTGTTGAAAATTAAAAAGATAAGGCATAATACATTAACAGCACACTCATGCGAGCGCTCTCATGAGAGCGCTAATTCATGTACCGCATCGGGCGTCATAAAGTCTGCGTCTGACAGCCCGCTGCAGCAGGCAGACTGCCCGCAAGTGCAGTCAGAGTGACTTACTCGGCTTGGACGCTCCCTCCACTAGTATCCGAGGAGTGGGGAGGCGTAGTCTAACTCGTGTCTCGCTGCAGTTGCAGCCAGTCTGCCTGCTGCAGCGGGCCGTGTCGGACGCAGGCTCTATGACGCTCGTCGGCGCATACGAGACAACACCCCACTTATAAATGCATTTTTGTATATTTTTGTTATTTTTTTTGTTTCAGCAGGAGTTACACATCCTCGACCGAGACTGTTCGAACGTGCCATGGAGATTGCAGCGATTATTATTATTAATAAAAAATATAAATATATTTTTTATGTTAAAATTACCGATTATTATTATTAATAAAAATATTAATATATTTTTTATGCTAAAAAGTGTTAATAAAAATATCCGTATTTATTTATAAAAATAAAGTTTTTTTAGTGGTGTTTTCAGGCACTCTCTCTCTCTCTTTCTCTCTCTCTATTTTTTATTTCACAGTAGCACTTTCGGGCAGATGTAATCTAAGCCATTTCCCCTGATGGTGGGGTTTCCCCTCCCTCAGTGGGTAGTGGCTCAGGGTCACCCTGCATCATTACCCGCTTGGTGGTGGGGGTTCCTCCTCCGCTCCCTCAGGTGGATAGTGGTGGGGGGGTTTGTTTGTCTGCCCCAAAGTGCCACTATAACTACTTCTGTAATTAGTCGAAAAAATGACTGTTTTTAGGCCACTTTTAGCTGTTTTTGAAATTCTACCAAAATTTGAAATCGGCATTTATCTTAACCGACGAGGTCGCATTTTGTTTGTTGAAGTATATACTTTACAGAAAAATTTTTTCAAATTTTTCCGAACATAAGAAAAAGCTGTATATACTCAAATATAATGAGCAATATTTACGAATTTTTTGATTTTCTAGGTCATTTTCAAATGCTCCTATCTTTGGCATTTTTCCACCAATTAATTTGCGCGACCTCGCAAATTCTTTGTCTTGCAGAATCCTTTAATTTGCGAAGTCGCGCGATTTAATTTATCGAAAAATGACAAAAATGTAAGCATTTAAAGATGGATGTGTTTGCTAAAATTCTAAAAAATTACTATTTTTGAGCCCCTGGTAAAAATTTCTAAGTGATTTTTGCTAACTTTTATAGCTTTAAAGTATTGTTTATTTATAGTATTAATACATAAAAAAGGTCTCGTCGATTCATTTTAGGTTCTTCCTAAAAAATTTTCAACTTTTAAATATCGTTTTTTTCGTATTTGCGTTAAACTTCTATATACTAATGTAAGAGAGATACGATTCGGTTCATTAGAACCGAAAAATTTTCTCTTAGAAGACTCTTTATAAGGTGATAGTTTCATTTAATACCTTAGTATAAGCTGAGAAATACTACAATATCGCATTTTGAAATATATAACTTTGTGTGCTTGTACCACTTATGAGTATCAATGAAAATCTAAGATTTTTTTTCATACAGTGAGAGAGGTATTATTAAATATATGTTCAGTAATATCTCTGCATTACTGTAAAAGTTTATAGTTTTATATATCTTGTACAAAATATTATTTATATAATTTTATTTTCTCCGAGTCATTGTCAGAAATCAAAATATTGAACTCGGCAGTTGTCTCGTCAGTTTACTTTTTTCTTAATAGCTGCACCAATACCATCACAAGGGTTTTCCTCTGATTCGTAGAGAAATAATTGTATGACTGTACTATGAATATATTGTATATAGGCTTCTCTGTTTTCATAGCATAATGGCCAGGAATGGGTTTGCGACAATTTCATCAGTTTTCTAACGTAACATTGTCGAAAACGTCGAAAACCCTGTAACATACGTAACAAACGTAGGAAACTAAAGTAAACAGTTTATAAATATGTTCTCATTGGTGTTTTGTAACTTGATCAGTTGATGACGGCTTTTCTTCAATACGTGACAGCGGACAGGTTACAAGTCCGTTGTTACTCGAAAAAAATTTCTTTCTCCGATATCTACCAAATTCATAATCAATGGTAGAGAATTTGGTAGATATCGGACAACGAAATTTTTTTCGAGTAACAACGAATATATAACATGTCCGCTGTCATACGCATTGAGAAAAGGCTGCTAGTTTCACCTCTGAATTACAGAAACAGAGCAGAGACTTGATTTTAGAAATCTTTAGGCTGAAATCACATGGTGCCGAATAGAGCGGCGGCATAAAGGGTGCGTCATGGAGACAGCCAATCAAGTAATTCTGCAAATTCACAAATAGCTCTGATTGGCTGTCTCCATGAAGCATCCTCTATTCCGTAGATCTATTCCGCACCATGTGATTGCAGCCTTATTGTAATAATAATAAGCCAAGTGATATGAGTATTTCAGTTAAAATTTTTAATAAAGTTGATTGTTGTAATAATTATAATGAGAAAAGTGATATTAGTATTTTCAGTTAAAATTTTTAATTAATAAAGTTGATAAAATATTTGTTCGTCATTGTGGCCATATATTTTTATATTAAATATCATCTACTGCAATTAGTTTATAGGACTTTTTAGAACAATGGATTCTAATAAGTTTAAATGCTACATCGGAAAATGTTTAGATGACGATTGCAAGTATGACTCACATACAAAATCAGAAGAAATCTATGATTTTCAAGAGTTAAGCGGAGAAGATAAACTTCTTCTTGAATGCAGAGTACCAAATATAACTATTAAAAATATATGTTCATATCACAAATCTAGATATTTGAATTATTATACATCATAACAGACATTATGTTGTGATCCATATAATAAACATGAAAAGAAAAAACAAATAATTTGAAGCCTATAACGCTTCAGCTTTATTTAGATTATAAACATGTTACCAAACAGAATCTAGTTTCTGGTAAAAAAGTATGTGGCACTTGTTACAATGAAATATTAAAAATTACAAAGCCAGTGAGAGATGAACGTGAAGCAACTGTTTCTTTAAGTACTACACAACCGTCAGAATCTGAGACAGAGACTCCAATAAGTTCTACGACAGATACAGGATCAGATTTTCTTACAGAAAGCCAAGAATAAAAATCACGCACTAGTAATTTAAAAAGAATGTCGGATTGTTTTGACGAACCCCTTCCCAAGCGACAAAAAGTTTCTGAGTATAGATTTAAAAAAATAATTGAAAAAACTACTCAGACAATTTATAAAAAGCTTGTCAATGAAGTTAATGAAGTTCTTAAAGTAAATCTTTCCAGTGATGTACAAAATTTACAAAAAGACAGCGAATCTCTTAATCAAATTATGACTGATTTAAAAAATAAGTTCCATCAAGAAAAGAAAAGAGTGAAAAAATACGGCTATTAACCCTGATTCCAAGTAACTGGTCTTATAAAGAAGCAAAAGAAAATTTTAATTGTTTACAATACATGTACATAAAAATAATGTCTATAAAAGAAACTAGAGGTGAGAGATTTGTGAATGATTTTGTTTTATCTTTACATGTAAATAATATTTTATGAATGGAATTTTTTATGGGAATTGTAACGTAATTTTTGTTGGTCTTTCACTGTATAATTAAACAACTTATTGAATATTATTGGCTCTAGCTATTCGTACGTCAGATCTGTTAAGATACTTGGATGGGACACAGGGCTTCTTCAAATAAGCCATTCTCAAATAGAACAGTAACAACGTTTATTGACACTCAGTAACTTCAGTACAGCTCTCTGTCTCTCTCTCTCTCTCTCTCTCTCTCTCTCTCTCAATACAACCGTTCACGACGGAGGACGACAACCGAGTGAAACTTCCGCTCGCGCTCACCATACGCTTACTACTATACCCATGTGATGGCGCTGCGCACACACTTTCTAGTTCTCAGATATAAATGTACCTCATATCTTAACACGCCTCCTTACATTTATATCTTTCACAATACAATAAACTTTAAATTAAATTCAATAGTTCTCGCAATTTCTTAAATCTCAATTTGCCAAGAGCCTTTGTTAATATATCTGCTACATTCTTTTCTGAATTTACTTTAACAACATCAATCAAACCTTTTACATAATTTTCATTTACAAAATGATAATGTACGTCAATGTACTTTGATCTCTTGGTAAAATTACCATACTTAGCAATGCTTACAGCGCCAGAATTATCCTCATATATATTTATAGATTTCTTAATTTCTAAATCAAAGCTACTTAACAAATCTTTCACAAAAAGTATCTCGCTTACGGCTTCTGACAGTGCAACGTATTCTGCTGCTCTCGAAGACTTAGTAACACTTCCCTGTTTTCTAGATTTTCAATGGATTACATTTCCATACAATCTTACAATATATCCACTAGTCGATTTCTTATCTAGACAATCTCCTGCCCAGTCTGCATCAACATAACATTCAAGAATATCTCCTTTATCAATTTTCTTATATCTCAATTTTAAACCTTTAGTTAAGTATAAATATTTTAAAATTCTTAAAGCATACTTATAATGCGTCTCATTGTAACAGTTCTGAAATCTGCTTAAATAATTAATGCTGTAACTTACATCTAATCTAGTTCCTGAACTTATATACAAAAGTGCTCCAATCAAATTTCTATATTTTATTTTCTCATTCAATTCTTGAGCAGGTTCTAACTTTAAATTCTGTTCCATTGGAGTCTCACACAACTTTACTTGATCGATTCGATATTTCTTAGCTAATGATTCTATATACTTCTCTTGATCTAATGACATCTTATTTTTCTTTTCATCATAATCAATATTAATACCTAAATACGTATTTACTTTACCTAAATTTTTCATTTGAAATCTTTCTTTTAACATACTTTTTATGTAATTCAAATTTTGTCTATTCTTACAACAGATCAATATATCATCTACAAATATAATTAAATAAATAATCTCATCTTTTGCTCTTAACGTATACAAACAATAATCATGTTCGCTTCTTACAAATCCTAAAAAACTTAAATAACTATCAAGACACTCATACCATGCTCTTGGGCTCTCACGCAAACCATACAATGCTTTATTTAGCTTGCACACTCTTTCAGTACCATCCTCGTAGCCTTCAGGCTGTTTTACAAAAACTTTTGACATAACTTTTCCATTTAAAAATGTAGTCTCTACATCCATTTGCTCAATTAATAAACCATTCTGACAACTATATGACAATAACACTTTCAAAGTTTGAGTTTTCGCAACAGGTGAATAAATATCATCCAACACATCTTTCTGTTGATAACCTCTTACTACAATTCTAGCTTTATATACATTTTCACTTTTCTTAGTATAAATCCATTTTAAATCTAATACTTTTTCATTCTTTGGTTTTCCAACTAGTACCCACGTTGTATTTTTCTTTAGACTCTTCATTTCTTTAGTCATTGCTTCTTTCCAAAAACTAGATTCATCACATTTAATGGCCTTGTTAAAACTTTCAAGACTATATGCGCTGCAATAATTTACATAAATACAACCACTATATACAAAGTTATCATCAAATCTACTAGACTTTTTAATATTTCTTTGAGGCCTTCTTAATTCAGTTACCTTTTCTACCTCATTTTCAAAATTTTCATTTTCTTCTTCAATTACATTTTCCTGCTCAAAACTTTCATTTAACTTTTCATTTTTTAATTCTCTATCATTTAAACCTATGCATTCTACGTCTTCCTCAATGATATCAACAAGCCTTGCTACAATGACTCTATTTCTTATCAAAACTCTTTAACCTACTACATCATAGCCTATCAAGATTCCTAAATCTGCTTTCCTATCCCATTTAGAATTCCTTTTCTGCTCGGGTACTCTAACAAATACTTTACTTCCGTATAATTTCAAATATTTTACATCAGGCTTTTCATTAAAAAATATCTCATAAGGAGATTTATTTCTTTCTAACGTGTTTGCTATTGTCCTGCTCTTTAAATATGCTGCTGCACATACTACTTCTGGCCAATACCTTTTTTCTATTTTAGATTCGGCTAGTAAGCATCTTGCACTTTCCATTATCGTCCTATTGTACCTTTCAGCGGTACCGTTTAACTCATGCACATAAGGTGGACATGGTTCTACCTCAATTCCCTTTTGTCTAAATAATCTATACATATTTCTATTCAAGTATTCAGTGCCATTATCGCACCTTAGTTTCTTTATTTTCTTTCCAGTCTTATTTTCAACTAAATTTATATACTCCTCAAATTTATCATATACCTCACCTTTTGACTTTATCGAATAAATTTTACCTACTTTACTATAATCATCAACAAAAGTAAGAAAATATTTTTCCCCTTTATAGCCTTCTGAATGTGGCCCATTTAAATCTGTATGTACTATTTCTAAAATATCATTTGCTCTTTTTCTGTTATTTTCAAAAGGAATGTTATGCATTTTATTTTTAATACACGTAGCACACTTAAAATAATCTGACTCTATCTCATTAGGCAAACCTTCCAATATATGATTTTTACACATAGTACTTAAGTAATTAAAATTAACGTGCCCCAATGTTCTATGCCACTTTTCTTTTAAAGTCATTTTTTCATTTTTAACTGTCAAATTAGATTCTTTATTTCTTTCAATAAAACTGGTCATTTTATAGATTCTATCCTTTTTCCAAGCTATAGCTACTAATTTGTTATTTCTATTATAGATTTTAGAATTATCTCCGATAGATACAACTTTATAATTATCCGTCACTTTTGCGAAACTTATTAAATTTCTATCCATATTTTTCACGTAAAATACATTTTTCAATTCAATTTCTATCATATCATTAAACGTTTTGAAGTTACTATTTATCGCGTCACTAAAATAATTTTCGTTATTTATGACATAGTCTGTACAACCGCTATCTAAAATCCACTCTATTTTGTTTTCATTTACATTACTGTATTCTGTATTCGCAGACCTTATTTCTACTGAACTGCTAAACGCTTCCTTATTCTCAGTGCTCTGATGACCTCCGTTGTTGTCATCACTGCCTCGCGCGCCTCGGCCGCGTTGTCTGTAGCCGCTCCTTTCACGCCGGTTTGAACTTGATCCTCGCTGTTGACTGGCTCCTTGTCCGCTAGCGCCTCCTCGCTGCTGCGTGTTATAGCCTCTGCCGCCTCCTCGGTGCGGCGTCCCTTGATTCCACCAATTGTTTTTCGTTGGGCAGTCGTACTGAATATGCCCCTGTCCTCCGCAACTATAGCACCTTTTCTTTTCTTGCTTTTTCTCAAACACAAATGCATTTGTCTTTGCACTTTCACTGGCACTGTTTTCTTTTAATTCTACCATCTTAATTTTGTTCTTAACATATTCTACAGTTTGTTCCTCTTCTTTTAGTACATCGATTAAGTCCCCAATGTGACTCATCGAATCCGGTAATGTCCTTAACATGTAGTTCATTTTTTCTTTCTCCGTCACATTTGCACCAGCTTCTTTCAACTCGTTCACTGATTTTTCAAATTCGTTAAAAAATTCCATCGAGTTATTAAAATCTTTAAATTTCAACTTTTCCAATTTATTTCTGCAAATTATTTGTAGAGCTGTCGTTTCTTTTAAATACGTACCATCAAATTTTCTCATAACATCAAACGCCGTTTCTTTGTCACTTATCAATTCCATTTGTTTGTTTGAAATTGCGCTATATATATAATTTATGGCTTGCAAGTCTTTCTCATCCCAATCAACTTTATCTGTATCCACTTTTGCACGTGTAACTACAATATCGCACTTTTTCATCTTTAAATACATCATTATGCGTTTCTTCCAACTGCTGTACTCTTGTCCATCAAAAATCCGTATTTTTACTTCTTGCATTTTTTCTTCCTTTTTATCTTTTTTATTTTCAATATCAAAAAATTCTTCTTCACTTTCACTCTTAGTTTCGTGAGGCTCTTCTTTTACGCTCATGCGTCTTCCTTTGTTCTCGCGCTTACCACGCGCTTAACTTGAAAGCACTATCCCTTTTGTGGAATTAAAGTGCGCGTTACTGCTCTCGAGAGAGACAGTACCGACACCGAAAACCAACCAAGCACACTGCTACCATGTTAAGATACATGGATGAGACACAGGGTTTCTTCAAATAAGCCACTCTCAAATAGAACAGTAACAACGTTTATTAACACTCAGTAACTTCAGTACAGCTCTCTCTCTCAATACAACCGTTCACGACGGAGGACGACAGCCGAGTGAAACTCCCGTTCGCGCTCACCATACGCTTATGGCGCTGCGCACACACTTTCTAGTTCTCAGATATAAATGTACCTCATATCTTAACAAGATCCCAGGCAGAAATAATCTTCTATAATAAAAGTTAAAAAAAGTTTATAACTGATATTGGCAGATTATAAAGTCAGGATTTGAGACTTTTATAAATGTCTAAAACTATTATAAATAATTATAAATAGTTATTGACTTTCATATAAGTTTTTGGATCGTCGAAAAATGTGGATATTTGATCAGTATAAAAAAGTAAATAGCTATTAATAACTATTATCAATTTTTAATAATGTAAAATAATGATTTTAAATTTATAATTAATTATGATTTCATACACGGTGACCCATTTTAATCGCCGCACCCGGATTTCTCGGAACCTAAGCCAGATAGAGAAAAATGGTTCAGACAAAAGTTATAGGGGACAAATGAGCCACATAATGGCGCCACATAACGTCTTTGACCTTGAACTTGACCTTTGAGGTTATTTCAAGGTCAAAGTGGTTTTTTCATGTGGAAACACCTAGTTTTGACCCCGGATTCGGAAAGAGTGGGATATTTTACATTCAAAATCATATTGAGAAATTTTTTCCAAGGTCATCTCAAGGTCAAATCTAGGTCAAACTCAGAAAAGTCCGTTTAAAATGGTTTTTTTCCATCAACCACAGGCTAAGCTGGTTCAAATTGATCGTAGGCTTAATAGAGGAACCCACACACCCCAAACCCACGCCCCCAAAACTTACACATCCTAGTAAACAAAACTCAAACTCGCATACCCCATACACTTCATGCCCTCACATGCTGAACTGTTACACCCCGGTTCCACAACCATACCCCACACCCCCCAGTCCCACACATCCCTACCCCACGTTTGCTAACATTAAAGGTATTCAATTCAATAAAGCATTATTTCTTATTTTAATTGCAAATAAAACTAAAACTTCCTTTTATTTTTTTGTTTTATGTAAATAATGTGAATTAGTAGTGTTCGAATTTCAGAAATACTAATTTTGATAATGTAATCATTAAAAACACATCTACCAAGAAAATAGGTTCCGTCAATGGTTCTAGCAGGATAGTGGAACACCACATTTCACGCTCATAATAACAGCATTTTTTAATAAACACTTTAGTATTAGATGGATTGGTTGAGGAGGTCCGGTGAAATAGCTTGTTTCTTCATCCCATACTTCACCATCAGACTTTTGTTTATGCGGGTATTTGAAAAATGCTATTTTTGAGCAACAACCCACTACAAGAGCAGATATGTAGGATAGGATTCGTCGAGCATGCGCTGCCATTCCGAGACAAACTTTGCAGAACACAGTTCGCCATTTTCAAAGGCGTTTGACTATGTGCCTTGAAGCAAATGGTCGTCATTTCGAACACTTGCTTCGAGCTTAAATAAAAATTTATTTACATTAGTGAGAGGCGAGGGGACTCACTATAATCAAGCACCCCGAACAGTGAGAGGCAAGGGGACTCACTATAATCAAGCACCCCGACCAGTGAGAGGCAAGGGGACTCATTTTAATCAAGCACCTCGAACAGTGAGAGGCAAGGGGACTCACTTTAATCAAGCACCTCGAACAGTGAGAGGCAAGGGGACTCACTTTAATTAAGCACCTCAAAGGAAACAATCCTTACTACGTCCACGTCGTTGTTTCGGGTAGCGCAAAAAGTAAGGTTAATACATTTATAACAGAAGCTTCAACGATCTTAAAGTTTCCGTTAAAAAATCATTTTGCCCTTGAGAAAAATTTTTCAGGGTTCAGGATGTGTGGGATTAGCATGCGTGGGGTAGGGATATGTGGGACTGGGGGGTGTGGTTTATGGTTGTGGGACCGGGGTGTAACAGTTCAGCATGTGAGGGCATGAAGGGCATGTGGTTAGGATGTGCGAGTTTGAGTTTTGTTTACTAGGATGTGTAAGTTTTGTGTTCTTCTATTAAGCCTACGATCAATTTGAACCAGCTTAGCCTATGGTTCGTGGAAAAAAACGATTTTAAACGGACTTTTCTGAGTTTGACCTAGATTTGACCTTGAAATGACCGTGGACAAAATTTTTCAATATGATTTTGAACGTAAAATTTCCCGCTCTTTCCGAATCCGGGGTCAAAACTAGGTGTTTCCATATGAAAAAAAGCACTTTGACCTTGAAATAACCTCAAAGGTCAAGTTCAAGGCCAAACACATTAGCGCCATTATGTGGGCCCCTTTGTTCCCTATAACTTTTGTCTGAACCATTTTTCTCTATGTGGCTTAGGTTCCGAGAAATTCGGGTGCGGCGTTTAAAATGGGTCACCGTGTGTAATAAGGATTTTAGAATGATTTTAAAGTTTAAATTCATTCAAAACTAATTATAACTATTAATAACTATTATTATCAAATAAAAAAAGTTTATATCTGGTAATAACTTTTTATAGATTGATTTTATGGTTATGCGCCGTGGCCCAAAAAAGTAAATAGAAGTTTATAACTGTTATAAACTTTTTTAGCTATTCATAAAAGAAAAACTGTTAATAATTTTTATAAACTATTACTGTAGTCTCAAATCCTATCTTTATAAATAGTTATTATCAGTTATAAACTTTTTTCTAAATTATAAAAAATTGTATATTGTTATTAATAATTATTTGCAAAGTTTTATTTCCGCCTGGGATGTAAAGTACATTGATTCAAGTAATAAGTTTCAAAACACCTCGTTGTAATGTTTGCAGTTTTGCTTTCACATCTGACTAGAGAAATTATATTCCATTATATGTGTACATATACTTTGTATACATAAATCTGACATACAAATAACAGATGCCAATACTATAATGTTGTATCATAATGACCGTGTAAGTTTTTTGTCTTGTTTACTACTGACCTGAAAATCTTTATGTAATATAATTATTTCACTATATTACTGATTTAGATATTATTTAAAATAGTGTTTTTTACTAAAATTAAAATTTTAACCAACCAAAGTATTTTTTTTATTTCTTGGAAGATTATACTATTATTTCACATTAGCTATATATGTATGGATCAAAACAGTTTTTACATGACTATCATAATCTCACTAGAATAATATATTACAATTTTTTATTAATACAGTGAAAGATACTAGCGTGTACCTTTTCATACGATCAATCTATATGATTCTCATTGAGGACCTATAACAAAACATTACTTAATTATTAGTTAAAAAGGCCCACTTGACGCCCTTGGTACACAATATACTATTAAAAAAAAATTTTCTGTAGTTTTTGAGATATTTTAAACGTATTCTCATATTTTCTAAAAGTAAAAATCATCTTATAATTTTCATGGAAGTATAAATTAATGATTAAAGTATGATAATTTTAAGATACATGTGTATGACTTTTAACATGATTTTATTTATATAGGTATTCTGGCAAATGTACCAAGAAAAATATATACTAGCCATTCTGATGAAATTAAAGAAGCTATTCAACAATATTATAGGGAGAATAATAGAATATGTGCTGGTACGAAAGAATGCCTAAGTGTTTATAATCCTGAAACTAATACAGAGGAAATGCGCCAGAAAATGTTATTATTAGATGATTTGAAAACATTATATAAAAAATGGGTTGATGAACATGGTACTGTAAATGAAGCGCTTCCCAGTTTTTCTTACTTTGCAAACTTAAGACCTACAGAATGTGTCTTAGCTGGTGGACCTGGTACACATACACCCTACTGAAAAAAACAATATGATTTATCATATGATAAATCATGAGATGTTTTCGAGAAAATCATCTTATAATTTTTCATATGATAAATCATATGACACATCATATGATAAATCATGTGATAAATCACATAACAAATAACATGTTCCATCAAATAATAAATCTAATAATTTAAATTATTTTTATTATATGTTTTAAAATAAATCCTTAAAGCAAAATTAATTTATTTAACGCAGATATGGCGAAAAATTTTCAGTCCCCATTGTAAAGGGGCTATCAAAACAAGGCAAGCCTTGCAATTCGGACTCTTCGTAAAGAGTCATTTGAACGGTAGACTGACACGGCTTATATACGCTTGGCCATCCAGTATATCCACAGAAAGCACTATCGGACCGCCACATAGCGGATAAATAGCCGAAGCTTGCTGATCGAGCGCCGCCTATCACAAGTTCCTCTTTGTCACCGCTATGCGGCGCTCCGGTAGTGCTTTCTGTAGATACACTGGATGGCCGACAGTATATAAGCCATGTAAGTCAACTGTTCAAATGACTCTACGAAGAGTCCGAATTACAAGGCTTGCCTTGTTTTTGATAGCCCCTTTACAATGGGGACTGAACATTTTTCGCCATATCTGCGTTAAATAAATTAATTTTGTTTTAAGGATTTATTTTAAAACATATAATAGAAATAATTTAAATTATTATTTATTATTTGATGGGACATGTTATTTGTCATGTGATTTATCACATGATTTATCATATGATTTGCAATATGATTTATCATATGATTTGTCATATGATTTATCATATAACAAATTATAAGATGATTTTCTCGAAAATATCTCATGATTTATCATATGAAAAATCATATGATAAATCATATGATAAATTATATGATAAATTATATGATAAATCATATGATTTTTTTCAGTAGGGCAGTATGTGTCTGTACTCAACACCAAAATGTAAAATTAAAATTAAAAGCTATCGACAACTCATTATCTTATAGGGAAATAATGGCTCAGTATGTCTGCTCAACTGAAAATAAAAAATGTATGCTACACAAATGTTCAAACTGTCCCGGAAAAACACATATTCATCAGTATTTCACTACCCATAATTTCTTACAAACTCAGAAAGACATAACTTACAGTTGTTGGGAATCTGTCAAATCAAATAATAAGAGTAATGATGACTTGTCTTCAATGTTCAAAGTTAAGTTATTGACAAAGACTGAATCAGCTACAAGTTTTTTGAAGAATTTAAGTTCTGAATTATACGACATAACAAAGCATCATTACATTTCAGAAGATCAAAAAACAGTTTTTTAGCAATAAAAGAACATTTGAATGAGGAAACAGGCTTAATGTTAATGGATTTCTCGGAAAATTATGCATTCATAGCTCAAGATTCTACTAAAAGCTTTTATTTTAATAATGAACAAGCTACTGTACAACCTTTTGTTTTGTATACCAGAGGCAATAGCGATACTATTAATGTTACAAGTTTTTGTATCATAAGTGATTATAATAAGCATAATGCTTATGTGGTCAATGTGTTTCTCGAAATGGTTCTTACAAAAGTCAAAGAATAATTTCCAAAGATAATGAACATCCACTATTTTTCAGATGGAGCTCCCACTCAATATAAAAATAAGTAAGTTCCCTAGTGAAAATATTTTTGTTCAAAAAAGTTAAAAACTGTTAGTAAGAGTTAAAAACTGTTAAAAACTGTTATAAAATGTAGGATTTTGGATGTTACAACCCACATAGCACTTTACGTTTCGGAAAAGTTTTTGAAACGTTTCTTTAGGAATCTAGAAACGTTTCCCTAAAAATATAGAAACGTAACAGAAACGTTTCAGAAACGTAGAAATGTCCTAAATCTGAAAAAATTTTGATAAAAATCGTAAACGTGTTTAAATCGTCTCAGAAACGTTTCTGAAACAGAACTCAAACGTTTGTACAAAGTTTTGGAAACGTCTCTGAAACGTATATAATCGATTCGACAAAAACTTACTGGACAATTATTTACGCTCCAGATTCGTCTAAAAATGTTTCCAAAACTAATTGGGAACGTTTCAGAAAAGTTTCAAAAAAGTTTCTGAAACGTTTCTAAAACATAGCACGAAACGTTTGAGAAATGTTTCTACAACAAAATTAAAATAATTTACATTGTCAGTTATTAACACTGATATTACTTCAAACAGTATTCGGTACGCTTTGCTAGAGTAGACGTTCCTTATATATCCTGGAAATGTCTTTTCTTTTATGGACTGAACTACGCCATCTATCGGCGGGTCGGATATCGAATACTTTACAATCTTAATGTTTTGTATATGGTTCACAAACGTTTCTAAGACGTTCTTACAACGTAACCTTGCACTTCTGAAACGGAATAGAAACGTTTCCGGCTCAATCAGAAACGTCGCTGAAACGAATCTGGAACATGAATAATTGTTGTTTCAGAGACGTTTCCAAAACTTTGTACAAACGTTTGAGTTCTGTTTCAGAAACGTTTCTGAGACGATTTAAACACGTTTACGATTTTTATCAAAATTTTTTCAGATTTAGGACATTTCTACGTTTCTGAAACGTTTCTGTTACGTTCCTAAAGAAACGTTTCAAAAACGTTTCCAAAACGTAACGTGCTATGTGGGTAACTGTTTGTAACAGTTTTTAACAGTTAATAAGCTTCATTAAATCATCTAATAACTATTCAATATTTATTAATTATTATTAATATAATAATGATGAATTATTTATTAAGAATTAAATCAAAACTGAAAACTAAAAGTATTAACTAATATAATTCATTATTAATTGATTATTATGAATATATAAATAATGGCTAAAGAATATGACTATTAAAAATTATTAATTATTATTATTAATGATAATAATTTATTTTGTATGAAATTTTTCTTAAATCCAAAATTCAGAATTATTTGAAACTGTTTGAAACTGCTACAAACAATTATAATTAGAAAAAATGTGTCCAAAATCCTACATTTTGTAACTTTTACAAACAGTTTTAATAGTTCTAAACAGTTTTAAATAATTTTAAAGAATTATTAACTGTTGTTAACATTTATAATTTATGACAGGGTTAAATAAAATTGTATAATTTTGCATTTACTGAGTTATTACTGTTTTTAATAATAATAACGTTAATTACAGAAATCATTTTATAAACATATGCGCAAAAAAGAATGGTTTGGTATTGGAGTGGAGTCATACAATTTTTTCGCTACGAATCAAGGAAAAAACCCTTGTGGTGGTATTGGTGCAGCTGTTAAAAAAAAAGTAAGGCGCGCATCTTTACAAAGATTAGCCGATAAGCAAATTTTAACTGCTCTGGATATGTACAATTATTTGAGTGAAAACGAAAACAAGATTAGGTACAAAATGGTTTTTGATAATGTAGACTTAATATTTTCTTAATAATGATACTAAAACTTTTGAAACCTGAAAAAAAAAATTTAAACGACATTAACGATTTTAATTTGATTTGAAATTTTTCTACTAACGTTTTGTTTTACAAGTAAAAATCGTAGTAACCTTGTAACTTTTTATTTAGTTCTGACTTCGCAATTTCAAGTTTTTAAGTAGTTGATGAACACATCTTATTGTAATCACATCTAATTGTAATAAATTATAACTGAAATTCACAATATTTTTCGAAGTATAAAGTGATAAAATAATGAATAAGAACTAGATTTTTTAAATGAATAGCAAGTTTAGTCTCTTTTAATTTTAATTTAAATATTCTAGTTTAAATTGAAGTACAATCCCACATAGCACGTTACGTTTTGGAAACGTTTTTAAACATTTCTTTAGAAAACCTAGAAACGTTTCCCTAAAAATATAGAAACGTAACAGAAACGTTTCAGAAACGTAGAAATGTCCTAAATCTGAAACAATTTTGATAAAAATCGTAAACGTGTTTAAATCGTCTCAGAAACGTTTCTGAAACAGAACTCAAACGTTTGTACAAAGTTTTGGAAACGCCTCTGAAACGTACATCATCATTCGACAAAAAACTTACTGGAAAATTATTCACTTTCCAGATTCGTTTCAGCGACGTTTCTGATTGAGCCGGAAACGTTTCCATTCCGTTTCAGAAGTGCAAGATTACGTTGTAAGAACGTCTTAGAAACGTTTGTGAACCATATACAAAACATTAAGATTGTAAAGTATTCGATATCCGACCCGCCGATAGATGGCGTAGTTCAGTCCATAAAAGAAAAGACATTTCCAGGATATATAAGGAACGTCTACTCTAGCAAAGCGTGCCGAATACTGTTTGAAGTAATATCAGTGTTAATAACTGACAATGTAAATTATTTTAATTTTGTTGTAGAAACATTTCTCAAACGTTTCGTGCTATGTTTTAGAAACGTTTCAGAAACTTTTTTGAAACTTTTCTGAAACGTTCCCAATTAGTTTTGGAAACATTTTTAGACGAATCTGGAGCGTAAATAATTGTCCAGTAAGTTTTTGTCGAATCGATTATATACGTTTCAGAGACGTTTCCAAAACTTTGTACAAACGTTTGAGTTCTGTTTCAGAAACGTTTCTGAGACGATTTAAACACGTTTACGATTTTTATCAAAATTTTTTCAGATTTAGGACATTTCTACGTTTCTGTAACGTTTCTGTTACGTTTCTATATTTTTAGGGAAACGTTTCTAGATTCCTAAAGAAACGTTTCAAAAACTTTTCCGAAACGTAAAGTGCTATGTGGGATGCGTTGTTATAACAATTGACATTTATTACAGTTGTATTTGCGTGAGCAGCAAGGAATGTGAACAAAGGGAAAAAAAATTGAAAAAAAGATTTGATAAAGCTAGGACAGTGCCTAATATTAGAACGTACCACTACTTAAAGCCAACTGACGAGACAACTGCCGAGTTCAAAATTTTGTCTTCTGATAATGACTCGGAGAAAATAAAATTATATAAATAATATGTTTGTACAAAATATAATAAACTATAAACTTTTACAGTATTGCAGAGACATTACTGAACATATATTTAATAATACCTCCCTCTCTCTCTCTGTATGAAAAAAATCTTAGATTTTCATTGCTACTCATAACTGGTACAAGCACGCAAAGTTATATATTTCAAAATGCGGTATTGTAGGATTTCTCAGCTCATACTAAGGTATTAAATGAAATTATCACCTTATAAGGAGTCTTCTAAGAGAAAGATGATCAATGAACCAAATCGTATCTCTCTTGCATTAGTATATAGAAGTTTAACGCAAATACGAAAAAAACGATATTTAAAAGTTGAAAATTTTTTAGGAAAAACCTAAAATGAATCGACGAGACCTTTTGTATGTATTAATACTATAAATAAACAATACTTTAAAGCCATAAAAGTTAGAAAAAAATCCGTTAGAAATTTTTACCAGGGGCTCAAAAATAGTAATTTTTTAGAATTTTAGCAAACACATCCATCTTTAAATTCTTGTATTTTTGTCATTTTTCAATAAATTAAATCGCGCGACCTCCCAAATTAAAGGACTCTGCAAGACAAAAAATTTGCGAGGACGTGCAAATTAATTGGTGGAAAAATGCCAAAGATAGGAGCATTTGAAAATGACCTCGAAAATAAAAAAATTCGTAAATATTGACCATTATATTTGAGTATATACAGCTTTTTCTTATGTTCGGAAAAATTTGAAAAAAATTTTTCTGTAAAACATATACTTCAACAAACAAAATGCGACCTCGTGGGTTAAGATAACTGCCGATTTCAAATTTTAGTAGAATTTCAAAAAACCGCTAAAAATGGCCTAAAAACACCCACATAGCACATAACGTTTCGGAAACGTTTCAGAAACGTTTCTTGAGAAACTAAGAAACGTTCCACTAAAGTAATAGAAACGTTTGAGAAACTTTTCAGAAACGTAGAAATATCCTACTCCCGAAAATTTTATTCGCTCAAGTAATAAACGTTTTCGATTCGTTGCAGAAACGTTTCTGAAACTATTTCTAATGTTTGTGTAAGGTTTCTGAAACGTTTTAGAAACGTATGTAATTGATTGAGAGAAAATTCTTGACAATCAATGATTTACGTTTCTACATCGTTGTGAAAAAGTTCCGGAATCTAATTGCCAACGTTTGCGCTTAGTTTATGAAACGTCTGTGAAACGTACCATTGCTGATTTTAAAAAAATTGTCAGGATACAATTCAAGTTTCTGCTTCGTCTCAGAAACGTTTCCGTAACAGTTTTCGACCAATTTCTAAAATGTTTGAGAAACGTTTCTGAAACGTATTTTACCATCCAATAAAAAAAATTGAAAAGAAATTGTTTTCTATTAGGAATAATAAATAAAAGTACAATTATAATAAATAAGTCATTTTTATTTTTAAATATATTGTATTTAATACAAGAATAATCTTACATTTGAAATAGTTCAAATTAATGCAGTAAGTAAAAATGCGAAATAGTCTTTTCATCAAGTATTTAACGCTTTCACAGGTAAATTATTGGTCTACTAGTTTCATTTGTACTTGTAATGACGAAGTATTAACATAAAATATTTCAATTTTTTAAATAATCTGGGAAAATCGACAATACGATTTGAAATTTTTGATGTTCTGATGATGGATGCTCGAACACTACGAACACTGAGCATGACTGCAGATATTACTTCGAAAAATGTGTGATATTTACACTCTTACAAGGATACATCAGCTGCACATTTAATTGCTTCGAATTGTTTGACTCACCGTTTGCGTACGGAATAAAGCTCTACATTACAAAACGCTTTCCCAACACGAGTGTCAACGTAAAGACATTTATTTTATTAACTCATGGAAACATTAGAGACTAATTTCATAAGTAAAAGGCGCATCGAGTAAAGTTTCATTTTTTAAAGTCAAATTTTTCAGTAAATAAAAACGGAAGTACACCTTTACTCGAGTTTGCCGCTAATAAAAGATACATATTCTTGGTCTACAGTAAAGCAACAAATCAAATGTACCGTAGACCTTAAAAATACTTATAAAACTAAAAACATTGCGTGTAGATACAATAGCGTTATAATGAAAAAAATCGCTTATTTTATTTTTCTAAACTATAGAAATTTTAACACAAATACGAAACACTGCTATAGTAGAACTATAAAATCTCGACTCGTATTATTATGCTACATAGTACTGCATAAAATTCGCGTTTTCGAACTCGAACTCGCTATGCTTCTTCAAGAGGTTGTCCAGCTGTATGGCGGCGCGAAGGAGGAAGTGGAGGTCGATCAGCTGGTTCAAGTGGATTTTCTTCTCTAGAAAGAAAAAAATCATCGTTAGGAATTTAAATATTTTAAATTGTAAACATAATAATGAAAAATGCATACTGAGCGTCATTCGTTTCTATTTTCAGAGTAGGTATGTAGTATGGGGATGGTAACAAAATTACCTTTGTAAGGTAATTTACATAATTTTGAAGATATTCGTTTAACATTCCATGATGCTATGTTTGTTCCTTCTTCGCAGATGTTAATATTGAAATCACTGGATGAACAAGGAATATTATAAAAAGGACTTATGACCTTCATCTCTTTTCCGATGACAAGAACTTCGCCGTCTATACATTGCACAAAGTTTATAACATTTACGTCGTATTGATTATCTATTAGTATGCAGCAATCTTTACAGTTTTGACAGTTGACTTGGAAGGATTGAAATTTTGCACATTTGTATTGTTGAACATTTACTATATTGGGTAGTAATGGACATTGATCATATTCTCTGGACAATTCAATGAATTTATTTATATAACAAGATTCTTTTATATTTACTTCTTCAACTTCAAAGCATCTGCGTACGAGTTGCTGGAGTGGTTGATCACCTTTTCTAATGAGACTCTTTATTAATCTAATAAAGTTTTCAAATCTATAAGCTGAAAATTGCTCCAACTCGCCGTATTTTCTGACGTCGTTTACAATGTGTAATAAATTATGGATATTGTACAAGACTAATTCCGGTCCATAAAGTTTTTCAAAGTGTTCAACAAATACATTTAACAATTTTTCCGCATATTCAAGGTAACACTCATTTTTACACAATACAGGATTGTTTAAAATAGTTATGGAAATGTGTAATGTCAAAAAATTTAAATAAACATCTGGCGAAACAACTTTTTCTAAAACAATTATTCCAGTGTATAGAATAAATTGCCTTAATTCAGTTGCTTTAAAATTTTTTATGTATTTTAATCTTCGAGGTTTGCGAGCGAATTCACATAGAATATATTCTTTTAATGATAATAAAGCAGTAGAGATGACATTTATCTTCGCTGAGGTAGTTTTTGTAAATTTGTTGATATGAGCCAGATAAGAAATAATTTACGTGTGCAGCCTAAATAAATTAGATGCATTGGGTCTAAAGGCACTCCTAGACTAGTCCTAATCTAGGAATTGTATTCAATATGCTTTGAGATTTCTGATAATCACCCATATAAATATTTACTGATAAGAATTTTTCCATCGGTCTTACAGTCTTACAAATTAAATTAAAATAATTAATATTTATGGCAGTCAGATTGCCCTTGTTTATAATCACCCCCGCAAAATCTGAAATAAAAACTTAATTAAAATCTGGAAAAAACTTTGTTAGCAAAGGACGATCTGACTGCCCACCACCACCACATTGTCCGACGTTTCGAGCCTGCTCCGGCTCCTCCTCAGGGACTGAAATAAAACCCGCGATACACCTCCTTATATACCATGCACCCATACCCCCTTCTTTTCTCTTACCCCACCACCCTCCACATTCCCCTCTCCAACTTGCCATTCTCACTTAAATTAATAAAGAATGATAAATGTTATCTAATTTGCTTGACTCTATCATTAAATTTACATTATTCCGATTTCTTAGAATGTGAATACTTTCAAGGCTTTCCCTCTTATATTTATTCTTAATCCCCTGTTCCAAAATATCCACACTCCCAAAATCGAAAGAATGCAAACTATTTAAACAATGTTGTTTCAAACCCGATGTACAACTTGAGCTGCGTAAACTATATTGATGTTCATATATTCTCTTTTTCAAATATCTACCCGTTTGACCAATATAACAACCATTACAATCCCTACAATTAATTTTATAAACAACTCCCGATTTCAAACATTTATCATCCTTGTCTTTACAATTACTAAATAACCTTTCTAAATTATTATCATTTCTAAAGAAAACTTGAATATTATGTTTACTAAAAATCCTTCTAATCCTTTCCGACAAACCTCTAACATATGGTAAACTAAAATATGCATTCTTTCCATTTCTATTCCTTGTTTGATTATCTACCCGCTGCTTCAATCCACCATTATAAATTTCTCACACTCTCTCATCAATCATTTTATCAATAAATTTTACGGGATAACTATTTTTAATAAATGTTTCTCTAACTAAATTTAAATTCTTTTTCCTAAAATCTTTATGTGACAATTTAATCGCTCTGTCAATGACACCTTTGATCGCACCTGTCTTGTTTCCGAATTAGTGGTGAGAATCAACATTTAAAAATCTACCTGACCATGTAGGTTTTCTATACCAATCTAATTTCACTCTATTATTATTATCTCTAATGACTCTAATATCTAAAAAACTCAATTGATAATCTTTCTCAACTTCTTTTGTGAATTTAATTCTATCATGGATAGAATTCAAACAAGGAATAGAAATGGAAAGAATGCATATTTTAGTTTACCATATGTTAGAGGTTTGTCGGAAAGGATTAGAAGGGTTTTTAGTAAACATAATATTCAAGTTTTCTTTAGAAATGATAATAATTTAGAAAGGTTATTTAGTAATTGTAAAGACAAGGATGATAAATGTTTGAAATCGGGAGTTGTTTATAAAATTAATTGTAGGGATTGTAATGGTTGTTATATTGGTCAAACGGGTAGATATTTGAAAAAGAGAATATATGAACATCAATATAGTTTACGCAGCTCAAGTTGTACATCGGGTTTGAAAGAACATTGTTTAAATAGTTTGCATTCTTTCGATTTTGGGAGTGTGGATATTGTGGAACAAGCGATTAAGAATAAATATAAGAGGGAAAGCCTTGAAAGTATTCACATTCTAAGAAATCGGAATAATGTAAATTTAATGATAGAGTCAAGTAAATTAGATAACATTTATCATTCTTTATTAATTTAAGTGAGAATGGCAAGTTGGAGAGGGGAATGTGGAGGGTGGTGGGGTAAGAGAAAAGAAGGGGGTATGGGTGTGTTACGTCCGGAGACGTATTATAGATTTAGAATTTGATTCTGAAAGTTTATTCACATCAGATATTTCCTGACATATAAACGCGAGAATGCAACGCAGCATTTCGCTCAGGCATCGTACCGTAGACCGTGTGACGTAGAGAGCCATCGACCTCCAGAAGACAGTGGCGTGCAAATTTTTAACAAATCAGCATTTCACAATGCTACCACTTAAATACTACGCGTATAAGCCGCAACCGAAAATTTCTTAATAAAGATGATCTCAATTTATCATCTATAACCCAATTAAACCGCATAATAAAACTGCGAAATGCATCACGCAAATCAGTCACAGCGTACAAGAAACCTGGCGAACTCCGTGTACCTCTACGACATCGAGAAGTTGAAACCGTAAGCCTTACACATCTAGTAAGCAGATTTTATAAGTTATTCAAATTGTAATCGTAAGCCTTACTCGTCTAGTAAGCAGATCTTATAAGTTATTTATAGTAAATTTATAAAAGCAAGCGTTATAAAAAGAATTGTAATTGAAATTACAACACATCGACCTACCAGAAGCCAGCAGATTGTATTGGTAATAAATTATTGTATTTTATATAATAAACTTATATAAAACTAATTACTACTTATTTCCACTTATTTCCGGACTTAACATTGGTTCCGGTACGAATCGAACGTAAGTTCACTAGATTCATATGAAAATATGATCGGAATAGTGAAAAACGAATTGTATTTGGTTATACTAATAATTTATTACTAATTGCTTCCGAGCTTCTCGTTATGCAGTAAGAAGTTGAGAGGATCATTGTAGCATGATCGTTTAAACTTACGAAGAAAAACGTGTACGGCTCGTGTTACTAACAAACTAACATATTATAATTTCAAGAAAATTAATAAAAGTGAAAAAATAGGTGGTTAGTGAAAAGAAATGTTCAAATGAAAATAGATTACGTGAAAAATAAAAACGATCTAGTTCAAATAAGAAATTGAGAAAAAAAAATCAATAATAAAACGATTTAAAAAGAAAAAAATAATAAAACAAAAGAAAGTTATTGCAATATATAAACAAAAGATCATAATAATAAACTACAATTACAAGATTGAAAAATAATTATCAAATAAAAAGAAATAATATACTGTGTGAAAAATAAAGAAATAAAATAATGATCAACACAGATAGAGAAAAGTGAATAATAATAAATTGGTTAATTAAAAAACCATTGCATAAATAAATATAGTATTTTGAAAAATAAGAAATACAAATACAAAAATATATACAGCCTAGTACAAATGATAATTGAAATCATAAGGCATATTAAAATAAAAATGTTAACAAATAAATAAACAAAACAAGGAGAATGTATATGAATTATAAAATTAATTTACTGAAAAACAGAACAGTAAAATTAAAATTACAAAACCAATTTACAAAGAAAATGAATTAAACACAATTCTGAAATAAATACAGACAAATAAATATTAAAAAAAAAAAAAAAAAAAAAAAAAAAAAAAAAAAAAAAAAAATTATTAATATGTAATGTCACATAAGAAGGATATAGTAAATCCAATAATAACAAGAAGTAAAACTATAGAAAATCCAATTTTAAAAAATACAGTAAGTGAAAGAAATCGGGAATCAAATAACATATTCCAAAAAAGTTCTAAAACACCACGATCGCCTCCACGCTCACGAAATAAAAAAACATTAAACGAAGAAACAGGAACATCTGACAAAGAAATTGGTACAAATTCGCAAAGTTCAAACATTGATCTCATTAATCTTACATCACACATACGTAAATGTATCACAAGACCAAAAAAATAAAACAGTACTAGAAATACCGAGTATCGACATTCCATCAACCTCAGGAGTAGGAGATATAACAAAATCAGACAACAAACAACTAGACAATCAAGACAATTTAACACAAAATCATTCAAAAAATTCTTTACTTTTACCTCAAACAAAATCGGATTTAGAGTCACCTACAGAATATTTTACGCCAAAATTGTTAAATCGCGATTCTGCATTTTTTGATAAATCAATAGATACATCAGTAGATGAAATAGGCAACTACACAGACATAAACGGAATACTAAACGAACAAAGTCTTATTTTAGCTAGAACAGGACTACAGGAAACAAGAGAAACAGAAACAGAATTATTAAACCAAACAAACAATACGGTTGAATCGGGGATTAATAGAATCATAATAGAACCCGAAATAAATATGGCAAATCAGCAGCTCAAATTACCACTGAAAGAAATATTGGGATTAGTACCAACATTTGACGGAAAAAATATAACAGCAGAAGAATATATCGACAAACTTAAAGAAGCAAAAGACATTGTTAACGCAGCTGATGAACGGAATTTAGCACAAATTTTAAAAATGAAGTTACGTGGAGAAATACATAAAGCAATAAAAACAATGACAATTGGGAACATCGAAGAATTAATAACCGCTATAAGAACTATTTACCCTTCTACAGAAGACCTATATACACTATATGGTAAATTACGGAGAATAGTTCAAAAAACCAATGAATCAGTATTAGAATACGGAAATAAAATTCGAATAATAAGCACAAATATAATAGAACTAAAAAAAATAGAGGACGGCGTTACGGCAGAGCAAGTACAAACATTTAAAACTCAACTAGAAAATGATGTATTAAGCAGTTTCAAAAACGGTTTAAAACAAGAAATAAGAGTAGAATTAGGTGAACCGAATAGTACACATGCCGCTATGAAAAAAGCAATAGAGATAGAATTAAGACTTGAAAAGCAAAAATTACAAAGAGAAGATAATGCAAATATACTATTCAATACTGAAAAATTAAATATAAAAAAGGAAGCTAGAACATTTCATTGTCAAATTTGTAACGATAAATTTCATGAAGCAATGTTTTGCGTAAATGCAGGATGCGTATATTGTAAAAATAAAGACCACTTATCATACTTTTGTAATACAGTAAAAGATAAAATGGAATTAATTTGCAATTATTGTAGTTTAAGTGGACATTCAATAGATACATGTAGATTAAACGAAATGCAAGGAAACCACTGTCAATACTGCCAAAACATGGGACACACAGTAATACAATGCCCGATTATAAAAAAATATGAATTATGTTGGAAATGCAAGAAAAAAGGCCATGACCCAAATACGTGCGAAAAAAGTGCTAACACCGAGGAATGTTGCGAGCTCTGTGGTAACGTGAGCCACACAATGAAGAACTGCCCGTCGGCAGTATGTCAAAGGTGCAATAAACCCGGACATGTAATGAAATACTGTCAGGTAACGAGGAAAATGATATGGTGCACAATCTGTGCTATAGAAGGTCACGAAACCTCAGATTGTCAAATAGCGGGAATTATGGCTATGCAAAGTAGACAACAAACATTCGGAAATAGAATAAATTGTCAAATTTGTGGAGCAACAACACATACAGCAATGCATTGCCCAGATAGAAACTCTACTTTACCAATAAATAATAATTATACAAATAACAAATCAAACTATAATAATCCAGAATATAAGAATAATTATCACATCAATAACAATTCAAATGGATTCAGAAATAAAATGCAACAACAATATTTTCATCCAAGAAATACGAATTTTAATCAACAAATAAACACGCAAAAAGAAAAAAACCGTATTGTGAATTTTGTAAAATCGCAGGACATTCGATAGAAAATTGTAGGAAATTACAGAGGGCAGAAACAGCACCAACTTGTGCCTATTGCAGGAAAAGGGGACATACGATCGAAAATTGTATGTTATTGAAACAAGTAGAAGGTAAATTAGAAAAATTCTGCAGCCTCTGCAAAAATTTTACTCACTCACTTGAAGAATGCTATAGGACACAGCAAAATACTTACGAACAGCGAAATTCGGGAAACGCTTAAATTCTTCTGAGAGCGAGTGGATCAGAAGAAAACAAAACGAAACACTCGACAATAAAACGAACATCAAAACAATCACATTAACAGATAAAACTACAAAAAACTTAGAGTTAGAAAATCAAGAAAATAAATTAACTATAAAAGACGTTGAAGTTGATACGTTAATCAAGAAGAACGAAGAAGAAAATCTGCTAGATACTCAAATGATCACAACACATGAAAATAATAAACTAACTTCATCAAAAATTACAATGTACTTTCTAAGATTAGAAAATGCACTACAGTATATTGAAATAAAAATCCTTACACCGCAAAATCATGCAAATTACTCGTAGATAGCGGGGCCCAGTTAAACATTATTAAGAAAAATCAAATACCACCATACATAATATTAGAAAATAAGAAAATTCAGCTATCAGGCATCACAGATAAGGCCATAGAAACATTGGGAGTAGTAAAAATGCTAATTAATGATTTGTTTATTGATTTTCATGTAGCTCCTGAAGAATTTTCTCTCCGTTACGATGCAATAGTACGTATTAAAATACTCCCGGAACAGAAGTTAAGACTAGATGAAGGTTATTTACAACTAAATAATAGTAAAATTGCATTGAAACCAAGATACACGATAAAAACAGGCTCTTTTAATACAATTACAAATAACCATAAATCCCAGGAAATGAAATAAGACAAACATTTATTAAGGAAACGGAAAACATACCAATAGAACAACAAGCAAAATTAGAATTTGAAGAGGAAATAAAGCTAGAAAAAGTAATGTTAAACAAACATTCGGGGAAATCTGAAGAAGTAACTCGCTCTGTATCCTATGAACCTGAATTAATTAACAAAAAAGAGATGAAAATAACTTCGGAAATAACATTTTATGAAGATATAACACAAATCTTAAATCACATCCCTGAACTTAATAAAGAGGAAATAGAACTACAGAGGAAAATTCTCGACGAAATATTACCCAAGGACAAAGCAGATGTACATTACGAAACAATTTTACAGAATAACAAAAATAATATCAAATCTTTAATAAATAATATTAATATAGCTCTTGAAAATAAAGATGAAATAATGGATTTTGAGGAAATCGAACCGACAGACTACAAACAATTTTTAACAATAATAAATAGGAATATTGAAGCTGATTTAGAAGAATATAAAAAAATTTTTGGAAACGAAAAAGAATATAACTTTATCTCTTACGAAATAGATTATTTGCCTGACGGTTTTCAAATAACGGATGATTTGCAAATAGATAAAAATGAAATTTTAAACTTAGGATCAATAAATTTTATAGGAAAAAATGATCCAAATAAAAAATCAGACCGCGAGGAAGAGTTATTCAAAAAATCCGTTACGAAAACTTACCTGAAAATAATAAAATAATTATTAAAAATTTAGTAATGAAAAATAAAGACATATTCTGGTTAGAGGGCGACAGTTTAGGATCATGTAACGTAGAACAACATGAAATTAACTTAATAGATGATAAACCTGTATACGTAAAACAATTTCCTTTACCACATAAGCTAAAGGAAGTGGCTGTAGAAGAAACAAAAAATTAATAAAAATAATCTGGTAAGAAATTCAAAAAGTGCTTTCAACGCTCCAGCATGGATTGTAGAAAAAAACAACTAGTAACTGGCCAAAACCGGTGGCGCTTAGTCATAGATTATCGTAAATTAAATGAAAAAACAATATCGGATCCTTACTTACTTCCAAATATTACAGAAATTTTTGATCAATTGGGAAAAACAAAATTTTATCATGTCATAGATTTAAAATCGGGGTTTCACCAAATTCCCATGAAACCAAAAGACACACATAAAACGGCCTTTAGTATACATCCATTAGGACGCTTTGAATTTCATGTTTTGCCTTTCGGATTAAAAAATTCGCCGCGTACATTTCAAAGAGTTCTAAATACAGTCTTAGGCGATTTAATAGGTAAAATATGCTTTGTCTTTATTGACGATATAATAATTTTTGGAAAGACTATAGACGAAACAAACGAAAGATTCAGTATAGTTGCACAACAATTAAGAGAAGCTAATTTAAAATTAGAACCGGAAAAATGCGAATTTTTAAAAAAAGAAGTATGTTATTTAGGACATATTATAAGCGAACATGGCATAAAACCAGATCTAAAAAAGGTAGAAGCAGTAAATAAATTTCCAATACCTAAAAACATTAGAAATATTAGAGAATTTTTAGGACTTTCGAATTACTACAGAAGACATATAAAAAACTATGCAAAGATAACAAAACCTTTAAATATATTACTAGAAAAAGACGTAAAATTTCATTGGGAGAAAGATCAACAAATAGCCTTTGATGAAATTAAATATTTACTATGTACAGCACCAGTTTTGGCATATCCACATTTCGACGAACCATTTATTATTACATCAGATGCTTCAAACTTTGCTTTAGGTGCAATTTTATCACAAGGAATAATAGGTAAAGATCCAGCAATTGCTTATGCATCAAGAAGCTTACATAAAGCTGAAATTAAATATCATACCTACGAAAAAGAAGCATTAGCTATAATGTTTGCAGTAAAAACATTTAAAAATTACATATATGGAACGAAATTTACAATCGTCACAGATCACAAACCTTTATTGTGGTTAAAAACAGCTGACAACAACGCTAGAGTTCAAAAATGGAGATTAAAACTATCTGATTATGATTTTGATATCGTGTATAAACCAGGGAAACAAAATGCTAACGCAGACGCACTGTCCCGAAATCCCATAGAAGTTTTCGTAATTACAAGAGCACAAAAAAGAAACAAATTAAATACTAACATAGGATCACCAAACGAAACTGATAAAACAAGCGAAACGAATAAAGTTCAGTCAAAAACTCAACAAAAAGGGGGAAGATCAAGGAAAACTACAGCTGGTACACAAAAACAGAAAAAAAAGATAAAAATACCAAAAACAACAACGGCACAACAACGCAAACGCAAAAAAACATAATATATTCAAAAAACGCAATACAACTTAGAAATGACAACATTGTGCATCTTATATCACATGAACACCAAACATTAGATGAGAATACTAACTTATTAATCAAAAATAAAAACTTAAAAATAAATACAAACTTAAAAAAGGGCGAAATAGATATAATTAATATTGAAAATAAGAAAATATTTATTCTATGTCTCGATACATCAGCAACATCGAAAATAGTTAAAGAGAACTTAATAAAATTAATACAAAAATTAAAAGAAATTTTGAACACACAGAAGATATTCATTTTTAGCATATCAAGGAATATTGAAATTTTAAACATAAGTTGGGAAGAAATAGAAGAATTATTGAAGGACAATTTTCAAAACACAAAAATTAAAGTAATAATATGTCTGAATAATATAGATTACGTAAATATAAACGATAGAAATAGAATTTTTGATACTTATCACTCCTCTACAATAGGGGGGCATTCAGGCATAAACAGAACTTACAATCGTATAAAAGAAAAATATTTTTGGGAAAATTTGAAATCAGACATCCAGAACAGAGTAAATAAATGCGAAATTTGCCAAAGAAATAAACTAAAACGTAAAAGAACTAAACAACCAATGATTATCACAGACACACCAGCAAAAACTTTTGATAAAATCGCTATGGATATCGTAGGTCCGTTTAACACTACTAAAAATAGTAATAAATATATTTTATCTATACAAGATCAATTATCTAAATTTGTAATTTTATCATGCTTAAAAGATCAAACGGCGGAATCAGTATCAAACGCTTTTATAAAAATTTTATATGTATATTTGGCTCACCAAAAATAGTACTAACCGATAGAGGAGCAAATTTCACAAGTAATCTTATTAAACAAATAGCTAAAAGATTCAAATTCAAAAAAATTGAAACAACAGCATTTTCGCCACAATCAAATGGATCCTTAGAAAGGGCACACCACCCACTATGCGAATATCTAAAAAATTTTTCAACAAAAAAATACGAATGGGACGAATTAATAGAATTTGCACAACTTCATTATAATACAAGCGTACATAGTAGTCATAAATTTACACCATACGAACTTGTTTTTGCTTATCCTGCAAGAGTTCCATCTAGTGAACCAATTAAAAGATCGGAATTATTACCGACCTATAACGGGTATTTAGAAAAATTAATAAAAAACATTACTACAACTACTGAGTTAGCTAGAAATAACTTAATAATTTCAAAACAAAAATCAAAAACTCATTATGACAAACTTATAAACCCGATACAACTTAAAAAAGAAGACAAGGTATGGCTCTTAAAAGAACCAAAACCGGGAAAACTTGAACAAAATCATTATCAAGGTCCGTTTGACATAATAAAAATAAATGCAAATAACAATATTACTATAAACTACAACGGAAAAGCAAAAACAGTTCATTCGAACAAATTAAGTCTTGTAAAATAATAAAAATAATAACATAACTTTCTGTTATAGGACATGATGGAGTTACTAAAAATTTTTTTATATATAATTTACTACAACCAAACCAAACAATAATTGGATTCGATTGCGGTTCTACTGACCCAACAGTAACAACGTACTCTCTCGTAGACAACGGAGACTGTAATTTTCACGAGGAAGATTTAGTAATAACAAATACGACCATACAATTACTACAATTAGCGGAATTCAAAACAAATCACGTAATGCAATGCAAAATAGAAATAAGACGAACAATATATCACTGCGGAATGTTCAGCCACTTAGGTCCAGTTGAAAACGGCCTACAGGAATATTTATACGACATTAGTGCTGAACAATGTAAATTTCTACACAATACAGGAATATTTAAATATGACAACTTTCACACAATAGCAAATATTAAAATAAACGAAACCAAAACAGTAGGAATAGACCTCGCAGGAAAAATCGAAGGGAAATCTTGTTCGGGAGGCACCTACGCGGATGATTATGGAAGTTGGGATAATGTTCTTGTTCAAGGACTCATAAAAATTACACTTACAGAAGAATACGCAAAGGTAAATTTAAATAATAATAAATTACATTTAAATTCAGGAACGACATGCAAATTCTCAGACGAGCATTGCATAGACATTCAAGCCGGTTACACATTTTGGTCGCATTTTCCAAACGAAAACTGTTTTGATAACAAATATGATGTTCTATTTAAGGGCACCGTAACAAAAACATTATCACCAAACCAGGAAATAATGTATACAATAAATACTTACGATATATCTTTTTCTTTAAATGCTGTAGAAAGTATTAAGTTTTGCGACAGAATTATAACAAAAACGGAACACCCTAAATTATTTATTTACGAAAAAACCAACGTAAATGTACTATTCGATAACGATGTGAGTCACCAGCGAGATTTAATCAACATAGATATTTTTGCGTATACAAATGCGAAATTTGTTCATGTAGAAAAACATTTTCGGGCGCAATTTAAAAGCTTATATTTAAACATTTTAACAAAAATATGTGAATTAGAAAGAAAAGAAATTCTAAATTCCTTATCCTTAGCCTCCCATTCCCCAGATGAATTTGCATACAATGTAATGCAAAAACCAGGATACCTTGCACGACTCGCAGGGAAAGCAATACATGTAATAAAATGCACCCCTATCAACGTAAAAATCAAGCATACAAAAGAATGTTACGAAGAGCTTCCTGTTACAGCTAGAAATACTACTTGGTTTCTTACACCAAAAACTCATATTTTAATAAGAACAGGAACTCAAATCGACTGTGATACAATAATTCCACCGTACTACAAAATAGATAATAACTGGATAAGTCTAACACCCACACCTAGAAAGGTTGAAAAAAACATAACCACCTTTAAACCAAAAATAATCAAAAATTGGACCCCAGAAAAATTAACCTCACTAGCAACTAGTGGGATATATACACAACAAGACTTGGAACATTTCCAGGAAAGACTACTTTACCCGATGGAAAAAAAATCTATAATAAACACAATAACAAAGTTTACACGAAGCGAAAATTCTGCAAAAGATGACATCATGAGTAATCTTCTCACAGAAAGAACATTAACTAACATTGCTGAAAATACTTGGAAAAAACTACTAGAGAAATACAGAGAATATGGAACATATAGTTCCGGAATTATAATGACTCTAATCCTACTACAGTTAATAAAAATGTTAGTAGATACAGTAATACGAGGTTACACATTACAAAAACTATATGGATGTTCCAAACACCTTTTTGGGGCAATGTTTACCTCCATAACGCATCTACTAGTAGTTTTGAACAAACTTAATGAAACAAGAGAAAAAAATAAAAGCAACGGCGAGTTAGAAGAAATAATAGTCAGCAAACCGACAATCTCTAGACCGATCCAAAGGAAAATCAGCACTAACAAACAGGAAGAATTCGAACTACAAGAATTAAAAATACAAAGACCACTAAACATGAGACCACTACCATCCTTCCCCAAATCACCTCCTAACCAAACTAACAACATACAACCAACACCCAAAAATAAAAATGAATCCAAAATCTTTTCATTCTAATTTACAATAAATTACTTTACAGAAAAACAAAAGTTTATTGGATGCCCGATAATGTTAAATAAACATTAAATAGGATAATTAATGATTTTAAGTGCGGAAGGAAGAGAACAATATGAAATCGTTTCCTAATTTAATTCTTTTTTATATTATGTTACACAAGAGTAACACTGGGAGTCAAGGTTAAAGAGGACAAGGAATGAAAAGGAGAAAGAAATTAAACATTCCTCTTTTGGTTTTTCATTGCCATTTTATTTTACAATACAAAATTTTTTTTTTTATATACAATACATAACTTAATACTTATTTTTAAAAATAACAATATTACCTAAGTAAACTAACATTTCATAACTAGTCTGGATAAAACGCAACCTCACCCTCCAGTCCACATTTACATCTGAGATATAAAATAATTTCCGTAAGCAATAAAAATCGTCTTCTTCAATCGGCACCATGGTAAGCTGGAACCTTCCCATCATTAAAGAGGCAAACCCCTCTTGCCTCAGCAAGGTAGCCAACTCCAATAAGTCAAAATCCGGTCTCGCCAGACTCTCTTTCTCTCTAGGGTCAACCTTGGCCCATTGATTTATCTAGAACAAAAAGAACAAAAAGAATATAAAAAAATGTACATTATATTTTTCTTTTACATATATTAAGAAGCTTCTCTCAGCCTCCCGTACATATTAATACCAATTATACTATTAAATTCAATATGTAAAACTTAAGAGAACAAATTAACTACATTCTTACCGTATAAAACCCAAATATATTGGGCCTCTTCAATACGCTGACCACATCGATTCCAAATTGAAATAATTCGTTCATAGAACGAAGCGAAATACTCTTAGTCCTCTCATAAACGATGCGGTGAATCTATAACCGAACAAATAAAATTACGATCACAAAAGATATAAAGGAGATTAAAACAAAAAAAAAAAAAAAAAAAACAAAAAAAAAAAAAAAAAAAAAATTTTCAATACTTACGCTGATTATAGGAGCCATTTCGTTCCAGTGTAGAAATTTGAGAAAAATTGAGAACTAACGATACTCACTGCACACCTACCTCGGTTTATATACAACATTTTTGCATAGCCCTGCGGAATTTCGATAAGTGACAGTCAACGAACTCTTGTGTGTCAAAACTTGCAACTCGAGAAAAAAAATTTTTTCAACAATACATCCAATTTTTTTTTTTTTTTTTTTAATGTAAAATATTGTAAGGAAAAATCACTGATTCCCCACATTTTAAACATTTATTATAGCCATCAATTTAAGGGGGGAGGTAATACGTCCGGAGACGTATCATCTAAACATCTATCAAATAAAAGAAATGTAAATCAGTGATTTTTCAAGACACAGAATAATGTATACGCGAATTTCGACAACTATGCACTTTTAACTTCACGGCTAGCAAGAATAGCATACGCCAAATATAATTGTCAAATTAAATAATGCGCACCTTTGATTCTATTTGAAAAATTAACTTCGATACGAATTTATGCGACGCAGCACTTCGTCCGTGCGACATCGAGTCACCGACCTCGTATAATCAAGTTAAATGACGACTAAGCCCGAAAACACTAGTACCAATGCCAGCAGATAGGGAAGGGCTAAAATCGAGAACTTGCATCCCGACATCAAAATCCCCATAAGAACCGAGATAGGAGGATCAGGAAGAAAAATTAATAGGTCAAATCAACGTTCGACCAGACAACCTCAAAAATGCTGAAAGGGTCATTTGAAACTTAAATCTGATAACCACTAAATCAAAGTAGAACTGACGAGTATTATTGTTATCGTTATTATTATTATTATTATCATTATTATTGTTATTATTATTATTATCATTATTATTATTATTATTATTATTATTATTATTATCATTATTTTTATTATTATTATTATTTTTACTATAATTATTATCATTCACAACCCGTATTATTATATTTTATCATTTACTTATCAATAAATTTTTGTAACGGGAAATCTCTGATGCATAATAACATTGTTGAATCTCTATGACATTCAACAGTCTAAGGGGGGAGGTGTTACGTCCGGAGACGTATTATAGATTTAGAATTTGATTCTGAAAGTTTATTCACATCAGATATTTCCTGACATATAAACGCGAGAATGCAACGCAGCATTTCGCTCAGGCATCGTACCGTAGACCGTGTGACGTAGAGAGCCATCGACCTCCAGAAGACAGTGGCGTGCAAATTTTTAACAAATCAGCATTTCACAATGCTACCACTTAAATGCTACGCGTATAAGCCGCAACCGAAAATTTCTTAATAAAGATGATCTCAATTTATCATCTATAACCCAATTAAACCGCATAATAAAACTGCGAAATGCATCACGCAAATCAGTCACAGCGTACAAGAAACCTGGCGAACTCCGTGTACCTCTACGACATCGAGAAGTTGAAACCGTAAGCCTTACACATCTAGTAAGCAGATTTTATAAGTTATTCAAATTGTAATCGTAAGCCTTACTCGTCTAGTAAGCAGATCTTATAAGTTATTTATAGTAAATTTATAAAAGCAAGCGTTATAAAAAGAATTGTAATTGAAATTACAACACATCGACCTACCAGAAGCCAGCAGATTGTATTGGTAATAAATTATTGTATTTTATATAATAAACTTATATAAAACTAATTACTACTTATTTCCACTTATTTCCGGACTTAACAGGTGCATGGTATATAAGGAGGTGTATCGCGGGTTTTATTTCAGTCCCTGAGGAGGAGCCGGAGCAGGCTCGAAACGTCGGACAATGTGGTGGTGGTGGGCAGTCAGATCGTCCTTTGCTAACAAAGTTTTTTCCAGATTTTAATTAAGTTTTTATTTCAGATTCTGCGGGGGTGATTATAAACAAGGGCAATCTGACTGCCATAAATATTAATTATTTTAATTTAATTTGTAAGACTGTAAGACCGATGGAAAAATTCTTATCAGTTGATATTAAATTGCAGTCGACATAAGTAATATTTTTAATCATATAAATATTTTGTAGAAATTCTTCTTCAGTTCTCAGTATTGACGATCTGCCAGGGAAACATACGCTACGGAACATAGTTCCTTCGATTGTGCACTTAGAGCAACAATCATATCCACTGTGATATTTAACATTTAATATAAACGCTTTTGCAGGAGCATCGCATACTATAGCGTAAATATTTACAATGTAAGTATCATTATCTATGGATATTCCATTATTTACCATTTCAATGGACACCTCAACAAAGGCATTTAAAAACTCATTGGCATTAATTGGTTTTGATTTTCCTCCATAAACTCCAATAATAAAGACATCTTTAATGATTCTATCAGAACATAGTATTGGTCACAAGTTCTTTTCCGAGCTTGCACCCAAAGGAGCTCCGTCAATATTTATAATTACATCTAAGTTCTTGTCATCAATGCCATTTAATGTACGTTTATATACTATTTTTTCTAAGCATGTTTTTAATCCAAAATGAACATAATGTCCACCACCAATACTATTTACCTCTGTACATCTTGGAGTTTTCAGAAGCGTGCGAGGATCCAATGGTAAAGATAAAGCAGGTATATCCTTTCGTATTGCGTGCAATAATTTCGAAATCGATGCGTGGTTAATATTGCATTGTATAGCCCAAGTAGTAATGACACCTTTCAATGACTTAGAAATAGATGTAACAGTAAAATTATATGCTGTATTTTCATCCTTTTGTTTAATATATGTAATATTAAAGTTATTTTCATTCAGATCCTCGCTATCCTTGTCATAATCGGACTCGTCATCACTATATCTGTCAATGAGTTCTGAGTCAGAGAATACGCAAAGTTCATCTGAAGCCACAGATAAATATTCAATGGAATCCTCTATTTGGTTAATAACAGAAGCAATATTTATTATCTGTATATTTTGATTAATATTAACTGTGGTATTATTCTCTACATCATACTGGGGATACTCCTTACAATTTTGAAATTCGTTATCTTGAGGTAATTTTGCAGTAATTTGTTCATATAAATTACTACTGTGTTGTACACTATATGCATTAGTACATTCTATAGTAGAATTGTTTAAACATTCTAATTTATTTTGTACTCGGCGTATGGAAATATCTCTTTCTTGTTTAATTTTTCGTCTCCACTGACGGTAACTGTAGCCGTTAATTAAACGCCTTTTTTATTGACAAAATTATTATCCATCTAAAAATAAGTGAAAATAAAAAAATTAGAATAAAAGTTTCAGCTTTATGAAAATTTTTTTCAACATAATTATTAAGTATATAGTTCAAACAAAATTTTGATGTAATTTAAAAGAAAGTTAATTTTTTACACACATTGAATTAACAATAAAATATTTGTACTTCCTTAACCAAGACAAATATGTTATGTATCCTTCAAAACTGAGAGAGAGAGAGAGAGAGAGAGAGAGAGAGAGAGAGAGAGAGAGAGAGAGAGAGAGAGAGAGAGAGAGAGAGAGAGAGAGAGAGAGAGAGAGAGAGAGAGAGAGAGAGAGAGAGAGAGAGAGAGAGAGAGAGAGAGAGAGAGAGAGAGAGAGAGAGAGAGAGAGAGAGAGAGAGAGAGAGAGAGAGAGAATACGAATGCAAAGCGAGAGCTGATTCATTGTAATAATTATATAGCAACCGAATTCTGTCTACATTGAGCGACTTCTCTCTTCTTTTAAAGTGGCATTCGGTTTCCGTAAAAAAAGTGCAATGGATAATTTTTTTAAGGTGAACGCGCTGAAAACGAGACGGGGCGCGCGGCTCCTCCGTGACGTGTCTGGACTCTCTCGTCAGCTGGAATACGCGGGGCTGGACAGGAGGCATGCACTCATGCATCAGCGCGGATATAAGTTATTTAAGCACTCACAATCTCTCGCGCGGAGGTGACGGCGACAGACGCCCAGCGGATCCCAGGCGAAGATGTGGACACGGCAGTGCGGCAGTTCGGGTGCGCGAGCCTGTGACCTACGAGCTAAGAAAAAGCTCGGGTACTGCTGCGTATTGCGGGCGCACGATTCCTGGGTACTGCTTCTCTCTCGGCAGCTCCCTCGGAGTACCTGCGTCGACGTTCTCGCCGTACAGTCGACAGCCGAGCCTCTGGGTGACCGGCCGCTGCGCCTATTGACGTTACTGCTCCAGTGATGCGTCGCGTGCCTGCTACTGCTGCTTCTCGCTCAAACTCTGCGGACTGTAGGACTCAGGGCAGCTGGTGCGGTACCGATCGGGCTGCAGTTCTGGTGGTTGGCTGCTGCAATGGAAAGAACGCGTCACGCCAGTAGCTGCTGTAACGCTTACAGAGCTACTGTTTCTCGCCTTGCACTGCCGGGCGCTGCAACTACTGCGAGCGTGAGTGTGCGTACAGTTCTAGCCGCCATGCGGCAGTTGGCGCTCTGCGCTGGTGAATATTGGCCTTATCGGACCTTCAAACAAAAACAAACGCGCTCGCCGTGCCGTACAAACGAGGGGGACGCCGTGTTCTACGAAAAACTCGGCGAAGATCACATTCACGCAGTTTTTTTACAAACACGGACGTATGCACTTCACTTCACGCTAAAATATTCTTCTCTGTAGCCCGTCGAAAAGACGCATATTAACAGTGTACGCTTCGGATTTAATTGCAATTTCAGAAAATCGGTGGTTTTATACATACTTACTTGGAAACAAAGGAAAAATATCGGTGAAGAGTACATAGTATACACCGGTCGATGTATACACGTACGCTGGTAAGCATAAGTCAATAATTCGCTGTACACTTCGCTGTTAATTTCTAATTTTGTTTATCAAATCTGCTCTCGCTATACATTTGTCCCCACCACTCCGTCTCTCTCTCTCTCTCTCTCTCTCTCTCTCTCTCTCTTTCTCTCTCTCTCTCTCTCTCTCTCTCTCTCTCTCTCTCTCTCTCTCTCTCTCTCTCTCTCTCTCTCTCTCTCTCTCTTGCCCGCTTGCTCGTTATGCGTATACTCTTGCTCTTTACGATCACGTGGTTTCAAAAGCTGGCTTGTGCGCGCAGCAACCGGCATTTGTCTCTGTTGCGCCGGTTTCCACTGCCAAGCCAAGTACTTATAGTTTAAGGGAATCGGCTGATCAGCGCAACTTACACAGAAAAGAAATGTTGTTCAGTGACGGAGGGGATCACCAGTCGATATGATACGCACGTCGGTAAGTTTAAGCAGCTAAAACTAAATATAATTATATATAGATAAAAATTTGACTATCGATGGCTGGTTGAATTCATTTGATTGCATTTATATGCCTGCTCCGCTCTGTTGAGGTAGTATCGTTGCGTTTTTGTCTCGAAAATAAGTGAGGAGTTACTTGATCGAAATCTGTGTATTTTCCTCTCTCGCTCTCTCATTCTCTCATTGCACATTCTAAAAGCTCAACAATTTTTTCAAAGCGAATCGACGGGCCACTCCTTGGATGCAAACCCACCCTTCGCCGTTTTACAAGGATTTAGTCACTTTCAGACAAAATGTCGTGGGTTATCGTAGAATTCGACGACAAATCAACTGCTATAATCCCAAATTCATGGATGCTGGATGGTGATAAAAAAACGTATTGGCCACCTTACAGAACGGACAAAAAAAGTTTTATGGCCGCAGAGAAGAGAGAAATTCCAACTGAAAGTTGGACTACTTATGATCTGGAAAGAATATTTGCTACTGCTGGTAAGCATATTACAATTTCCACCTACATTGCTAAAATAAATTTTATAGCACTGCGTGGCTTATATCTCGCTGCACTCGGGCGCTAAACACGCCGTGTCAGAAAGTACCACTTACGATACTTGTATCGTAATGTGCTAATCCATGTCTATTTTACAATCATAGAAACGTACGAGGAAGCTGAAAAGAAGCTGAAGATCTCGAATGAGCAATCAAATGTTGAAACGGAATATCTGAAATTGCAAGACAAAACTAATCGCAGTAACAGGCATAAAAAGAGAGACAGTAATTTCACAGAGGATGATAGGAGCGAAACTGAAGGCAAAGATACAGAATCAACATGTACAAGAATTGATCGTGCTGATTTTCCTAGTCTGCCATCATTGATAAACACTGGTAAGAGAAATAAATTAACATGATTAGTGGTTAATTGAAAATTTTTATAATTTGCATAACGGTTCAAAGCATGTGGTTTATACGGTACCTATGTTTGTTGATCGCTGTAGGAATGAGTGTCGAAACGCAATAACCTTATTTTTGCACATAATAATTGCAATTTAATATAATTTTTATATAGAAGTTAATAGTTTTTGAAATTATAATGTAGTGATTTGATACGTACTGTAAATATTTTTAAAAAATATAAAGTTTGTTTAGAAACCAGTAAAAATATATATTGAAAACTAGCGCACAAAAATAAATTTAATGATCATTTATATAATTGCAACTTTTAAACTTACAATTTGGTTTTTTTACTATACTGTATATATTGTAAGAGCTTATCAGTAATCTGCATTATCATTTACTTTTGAACCAAATAAAATTTATTTCAAACATGTTATGCGCCAAGACATTGTGTACCACCTAAAAAAAGAAAGATTCTCAAGTTAAATTACTTTCTTTATTTTTTAGCTATTGTGAATAACCAATCACAAGACAATGGAGAAGTTTTATCAAAACAAAAAGTAAATACAGTGAATTTGAATAAGACGACAAAGAAAAAAATTAAAATAAATTCAGGTAAAGTATAATTAATTATATAGTAGTATTTACAAGTATGAAATGCAAAGTTTATGTAGAATGTGACAATGTTAATTGTAAATCCGAAAATAAGTTTTTAAAATTTCTTTCTAAATATAACATTTGTTTTATTTGTGAGATAAGTGAACATATTGAAATTATGAAAATCTTTCAAAATATATTATATTAAATTTGTGAACAATCTTTCAGAAAATTGTTCACAAATTTAATATAATATCAAAACAAGAAAGTAAACTCTGAAGCACAGACACTGGTGAATTGCAACCTCCATTACCAGCTGCTTCAGGAGCAAGTATTGTGGACGGGATATCACAACATGACAAAACATCTAATCAGTACAGTGAGTCATTGCATATATTTATTTGAAAAAATTCAAAATTTAGCGTACGGATCAATTTTGAATTCAGATTTTGAAATCACTTTTTATACTTAAATAAAAGTATATAACAATTGAGCTTTATATAGCTACATGATACTTTTAGTAGTATTATAGTTCAGTTATATTTTTTAACAACTGTTTTAATTCCTTTAGAAAAAGCAGAGTCATGTGGTACCGCAACAATTTCTTCTGTTCTACATAGCCCAAGTCCAAACATTTGTAACGTCCGTGTTACAATGTCGCGAAAACGGTAAAGTAAGCGCGATAAACGTTCCAGTTTCGGTTTACGCCTACACGTAATAACCACGGGAGTAGGAACGCGTGAAAATAGCTAATCGGACTACCAAAATAAACAATGCTAATGCGCGAAATTCATTAAGCGGCAAACGTCAGCGTCAGCGAACAATTAGAGAAACAGAAAAAAGATAAAGGATAGCGATCTACAGAGTTACTTACTTTGGGGCGGTTGCGGTTGTCTCGTTCTCTCAGTTAGCCCTCGGCAGTCTCAGGACCCAAGCGCAGCGGGCGATTTAAATGGCAGAAGGACAGGATTGTGTAAATAAAGTAACACTCAAAAATGCAATTATGTGATGTTTATTAATTGCATAAAGTTACGTTAAAACTGTTACACACTGATTGTAGTCGAGATATAATATCAACAATTATTCGCGAGACTACAATCAGAGAAGCTTGACAAATATTTCAAGTTAATTCCACACGACAATATTCTAAGTCAATTATACTCGAAATTATTCTAAGTAAATTCTACTCGAAATTATTCTAAGTAAATTCTGCTCGAAAATATTCTAAGTTAATTCTACTCGAAAATATTCTAAGTCAGAATACAAAATGTCGGAAATTATTCTAAGTCCAATTGTTACAATTAAATAGTCGTCGGTCAAGGGCTTCGCCCTTCGAAACAAAAAGAACAAAAGCTTCTGCCTCGAGTGGAGGCGCGTCGCGGCTTTTATACCCGCGAATGTATCTGGGGCAGATACAAAGGTAAGGGAGTGTAGGGTATCTCATCTTTTGCATGGGGTGGCAAGGACGCGGGTGGGGAACTCGGGTTCGAATGTGGCGCTGCCAAGGACAAGGGTTGGATCGATAGGCGGTACGAATACAGGTAAGGTAGGATTCGTTACCATGCGAACTGTGGCTCACGTAGGTAACCCAGTTGCTACCATGTGGCGCCACTGACAGGAAAGAGGACTCATGGTAACATGAAGGAAAAAAGGTTGTAGGGTGATAAGGATAGATGGTAGCATGGGTGTCTAAAGTAGCGGTCAGTCGTGCTCGACGTGACACGTCCTCCCCAAAAGATGTGCGCTGCGGGGCGGCGCTTGCTGGTCCCTCCGTCCAAGTGTTGCAATTTTAACATACGCTGTATGTCTGATTGTCTTCGAAGCCTTCCTTTTCAAACTTTAGGTGCAAGATGTAACCTCTTTCTGTTCGCTCTGTCTTAGCCTGCTTAGTAGCGGGCGAGGTAAGTAGTCGTCGTTTCCATTCCACGACTTCCTCGTCCTCGGTAAATTTGAAAGCGTATCCATGATTATTAAGCTCGTTTAGTCAACGCATATTCCCTCTCTTGCCATGCCGATGGACCGGTCGTCAGTATTGTTCAGTAGCTTCCAGGCATCTCCTCCCTTGAACAAATTAACACTTGTCTTATTATGAGCAGATGCGGTTGCCTCCTGTTCATCGCCGCGCCCTGGTTCTCCTTCACTGTGGCCATACATGAGTCGTACTACAGCGAACCACAGAAAAATAATTCGCAGCAGCTTAAACTGCAGACGGTTGCCTCTGGTTGTTCCCTTCGGTTCCCGCTCGTCGACTTCAATGTTTGCCTTTGGAGTATGTCTACCTTGCTCTACTAGATTTGTGTTACTTCCACATACCTCATAACAACGGCAGTTCGTCAGATAAAGTGAATCCGTAAGGCTATGCGTATCCCCTTTGGTCGTTGACGTCCAAGGTCGTTACATTGCTTGAAGTTCACGATGAGACTTCACCATAGCTGAGCGACGGCATAAAGTCGTACGAGCTGCGCTGTGTCGGCGATTACTAAGTATTAGTGGGCAAAGTGTAGTGTCGTAAGGATGCAATGGGGGCGCTGTAGCTGGCACAATAGCTGGCGAATGAACACTCCCTCGACCGCTTGGCTTCAATTTGGATGGGATAGGAATATTAGTAAAAGAAAAAGGAAAATTGGAAGGAAAGTATCGTACCCTAATCGACTTTATCTTTACTGACAAATTTCCTCTACCCAAGTTTACAAATTCCCTATTGATAATTTTTATACTAAAATTCATAATTTATATACCATATAACAATACCATATTTATTTTCTTCCCCCCTATACTGGCGTTGGAGATGTGCTCGCCTCGCTTAATTCTGAGTAATACGATACCCTTACAAAATTGCAACGCAAAGTAGAGTAATACAGTACTCCTATACGGAATTGCGATCCAAAACTTAATTTTAATCTTTATTTTCAAGTAAGCGAAAGACTAAAGAGATAAATATTTCTACAAAGCTAGCAATAATCAGAATAAGAAATACAGAAAGTACTATGTATAACAAATCTTTTGTTGAAATCTCACTTCGAAAGTTAACCACGTGTATACTATGTTAATTTTCGAAGTTTTATTGAATAGATAATTCTATGTGCAAGTTTCATTTCACAATGTCCCAGTCATTATAGACATCGTTGAATTCCACACATTCGTCAATTCGCATTATACAATTCTTTGGAAATTCAATTATTTGCAGTCCAAAATCGGAATTATATAAACTTTCCGGAATAAGCAACTTCTAACCTAAATTCGCTTACAGTCGAAATAAGCCATAATATTCTTTTGAAAATAACGCTCTTTTCTTTGTGAAAACTATATGTTACCTATATGGTAAATTATCATAATTAGTTTTTGATAAGAACATTTTCTCACAAGACATAAGATTTTTAACATAACACTGATTTTCACAAAAAAAGCATTTCTTTCATTACATATTCTTTCATTGATTTAAGCATAAATAACGGTTGCCCATATCAGCCACTATCATAAGTATAGTCCGCTTGCAGTTATATAATAAACTCAATTAGTGTTTTCTTATCCGGATTTAGTCTGAAAAACTAGAAAAGATTGCATTGCGTACACAAAAAGAAGTGTCCCTAATTGTAAAAGGTACAACCAGTTCAATACATAATTCACTACTTACACTATATTTACTTTCACAACCCAATCGAATAAAATAGATCGAACTTTTGACAGAAAAAACTACAAAGCTAAACTTTTCGTATCTTTTATGCTTAGCAAAGATTTATTTAATTCCGTCGATGTAAACGAACAGCACCTTTTGGCGATCCAGTAAATCGCATAAGTTCGATACGAGCTGTTTAGTTTTGAATACAATATCCATTAACGCGTATAAATTTTTCAAGCTAAAGTCAAGATTGACTTCTGTTTTTGTATTTTCCAATCAGAAATTCTTTTACTTTATTATCCAACCTTTCAAACTATTTTGCCATAACCGTTCTCTCGCTTGCGTAATCATTCTCTATTATATAAATATAGGTTCTTTTTCACCCGTCATAATTTTGACCTTGTCGTCTCGCGATGTCCACATTGCCCTATTAATTTCTTTACAATTTTCTGACAAATAGCTAGTAGGTGGTACATTGTACTCCTCCCCCTTGAGACAACGGCAAGGTCATAAAATAACTCACTCTTTTTCAAATTATTAGTTAGTGCGCCTAAACTATGCAAATCTACCTATATCTAAGATTTTTATTACGTATGTTATCGTGTTATCGGATTCATTTAATTGCTGAGACGCGTCTTGTAAAGTAATTTTTCTTCATCCAATTTCGCTGGTTTAAATTATATCTGGTACAAATTCGCATTTTCAAATGCCAGTCCTGGATTGGTGTGGATTGCATAATAGTAAAGTAGCCCATCCCTTGCGTGGATGCTAGAAAGGACAGCAGAAATCCGGTGACTTCGATTAATAGTTTGACGTCCACTGCTGCTCGCTTTAAATTACCATTTGTTCTAAAAAATTTCAAAAGAACTAAGTTAAAACTGCTAAGAATTAAAAACCCATTGTGTGTACAATTTTGAAGAATCTTTATCTGCAAACATGAAAGTAATATATTATCTTTATTAGTCCGAAAACTGGTTTCAATTTCAAAGTTGTTGCAAGAATGAACAGCAACGTCCTCATCTGTAAATATGAATAAAAATGTTAACTTTCTAACTTACGCTAAGCTTACTTTTTATTTTTACAAGCTTTCGGAGTCTGCGTGAGGTTTAACATGCGACAAGCGTTAACAATTACTATGCACAACTTTGGTCTTACTTTCATTAATTTGAATTTTTACATTGCCATTTTCCCAGATTTCAATTATTAAGTAAGGGCCAGAATATTGATTTTCAAATTTATGCGGCTTTGGCCCGCTCTGCAACCACACAAAATCGCCTATTTTGAAATTCTTATGATTTGACTTTTTATCATAATATTCTTTACTTTTTTGTTTAGCGGATAATAGATTTTCTTGTGCGGTTCTTTGAAGAAAATTCAATCTTTCGATCAAAGTTGTCATGTACCCTGCGTAAGTAGGCAATAAATCTTCCGGCTCTAAGGGGTCGCTCGAGGGCACTCTCGCCAGGCGCCCGAACACTAACTCGAACGGAGTGTGCTGGGTTCCTTCATGTTTGCCCGTGTTGAAATTAAACATTGCTAACTCAACCCGCTCGTCCCAATCTAAATATTTCGTGGCAAACATTTTCAAAAATTCACTAAGTGGCGAGTGCGAGCGCTCTAAAGAGCCGTTAGATTGAGGGTGAAAAGCGGTAGTTTTTACTTGCTTAATTTTAAATCGTTTTGCAACGCGCTTAACTAATTTACTAAGAAAATTGGTGCCTTGATCGGTAAGCATAGCTTGCGGCGCGCCAAAAGTGCAAATAAAGCGTTTGATAAAAGCATCTGCTACAGTAATGGCAGTCTGGTCTTTTAAAGGGACTCCCACCGAGAATTTTGTAAATTGATCCTGCATAGTTAAAATGTACTCTGATTCGTCTTTAGTTCTCGGTAACGGTCCTACGATGTCCAAACTAACCGTGAAAAATGGAATACAAGGGTGGTCCGTTATAATCATTTTCTGTTTTGTTTTGACCCGCACTAATTTTTTAAGCTGGCAAGGAACGCATTTTTGAATGAAGGCTTGTATGTCCTCCTTTAAATGCTCCCACTGATATTTATATTTTATTCTATTCAAAGTTTTAGTTACTCCTTTGTGTCCACCCGCCGCCGAACAATGAGCTTCGTGAATTATATCCGCTCTTTTACTCGGCTCCGGGTGCTGTATGAGTCCACGGCAAATAATTATCTTAACACTATTATTACCTAATTCACGTCTTAAAGAGGCCAAAATATCTTTAAACTCAACATTTTCGATATTACTGCTCCTAGCCATACTAAAAGAAGCAATTTGATTAATATCTAAATATTTTGCTAACTTCCTAAGTAACTGGGCCAAAATTTCTAAGGTATCCCATAAACTATTTTTACCTTTGCCCCTAAGTGGTAATACAAAATGCATTTTTTTATTGGCCTTAATGATTTTAGGCTCTCCCGTTACTAAATTTTTGAAATGCGGAAGCTTCCCTAAATCCTTTAATTGCCTAGACCCCTCATCGAGCGGTTCTCCGTCCATGCTCACAAAATAAAGGTAACTATCCTTCCTCATAAACAATTTCTCTCTACAATAGATTATATTGTCTTGAGGACCGACCGCTTTCAGGGCGACACTTTTTTCATTGATCGCGTCCTCGTCCCCGAAAGTCATGTCGGAAAAGGGACCTTTAAACACCGAGATGTTGTCGCGCCCGGATGCTTCCCGGCACGCGAGCTCTCCTGACATAACCGTTTGCTCACTTTCCTCGGGCGCGAACGCAGAGACAGATGGCGAGATTGGTCTGTGCAGCGTTTCTTTTTTATTGCTATCCGCAGCTTGCGGTACGAGAGACGCAGACGTCTCCTTATCTTCGACAAAGGACGCGCATTCCTGAACCTCTTCGACCGCGGGGGCTTCCTTTCTTTTACGCGGCGCGAGAGCTTTAATAGCTTGCTTATACTTTTCAGTGGCTTGGCGGCCCGCACGCTTACGCGTGGCCATTGCATGCAAGGTGGGCGCGCCGTCCCCCTGCTGGGTTTGCCGTTCCTGGGGCGGCTCTACTGTCTGTTCGCCAGCTCCACCATGGGGGTGGCCGAATGGGTTCGAGCTCTAATGCTCGGATTTCATTGCCGCCTACGGGTGTTGGCGTACCCGGTGTGCCAGAGCCCAGACGGTAAGCAACTTGACTGCATGGGGAAAATGGTCTGTACCTACTGATCCGTAGGACCCGTGAACTTACCCACGCAGCGGAAGGAGATGACCGGATAAATCGGCGTCGATCTGTCACCATTCTAGTGTATCGGAGGAGTCTGATACGATACTGGTACTCGTGTCTGCGGGGGTTCCGGTCTAGGGCGCCGGTCAGCCTCGTCGCTTAGAAGGCAGGAGCGTGTCGACCCATCGCAGTATGTGTAAGGAGAGCACGAACGCGTCAGTCAACCAATGCTGCAATGGATGGTTGTTGGGGCCACCAAATTGGTAGTTACTCCTGAGTGAGGACGAAACTCGACCAAGAGTATAATTGGTACCACGGGTACTGGGAGCCCCAGGGAGCTTGCTCTCTGCCCAGTAATGGGTACTGGATTCGTGGTGGCAGTGGTTGAAAGCCTAGTCTTCGCAGGCAAGGGAGGTGTGCTTCGACATCGATCCCGATGTGGGAGTTGCATTTCCAACTCGCTCACTGACAAAGCAGAGCCAGTAGAGATTTAGAAGGATCTCGACACCAACCGAGTGGCCCTTGGACCCATACATCCATTGTGCGATCGGTAGGTCTCCTGTGTTTTACCGAGCACAGGGGGCTGCGCTGATTGAGCGTATCTCAATCCGTTGCCCTTCTGAGGGCCGTGTGGATAGAGCCGTGACTGGCAGGTGCCGCACGTTAAATACTCGACAGTCGAATGTCTGTTCGCCAGCGACAGCATGGCGCCCCTCTCCCCCTATGCTGACTTGTGTAGCTACGCATACTTTTTCTATAATCAGGTTGCGCGACAGTGCGTCCGCGTTCAGATTTAATTCACCTTTCTTATAGAGTACATCGAATTGATAGTCTAAAAGTTTTAAACGCCAACGCGTGACTCTAGATCCTGGATCATTATGATTGTTCAACCAAACTAGCGGCCTGTGATCAGTAATTAAAGTGAATTTATTCCCGTATAAGTAAGGTCTGAATTGCGTAATAGCGTACACGATTGCTAATGCTTCTTTTGAAAACGTACAATAATTCTTTTCTGCTTGATTCATCGCGCGCGACACAAAGGCTATGGGACGATCTTTTCCAATTTCTCCTTGCGATAAAACTGCCCTGATTGCGTACCCGCTAGCGTCAGTAGTTACTAAAAACTTTTCTTCGAAATGCGGATGCACTAAAACCGGTGGTTCGCATAATTTATCACGGAGAGTCTCAAATGCCGTTTGCACGTTCTCATCCCAAACAAAAAGTTGTTCTTTTCTAAGAAGGTCAGTTAAAGGCTTGGCTATTCGTGCAAAGCCATTAATAAATCGCCTATAATAACCAGCTATTCCTAATAATTGTTTAATATTTTTCTGATTTCTAGGCACTGGAAATTCTTTAACTGCTTTTAGTTTTTCCGGGTCCGGGCGTAAACCGTCACCGTTAATTATATGTCCCAAATAATTAATTTCCGGTTTAAGAAATTCACATTTTTCCGGTTGCAAAACTAAATTAACATGGCGCAGTTTTTCAAACAACTTCTCGATTGTTTCTATGTGCTCTTTAAAAGTTTTAGAGTAGACGCAAATGTCATCAAAAAAATGAACCACGTTTTTCATACCAGCAATTACTTTAAGAACGATTGACAAAAATACCGGAGCGCTTGTCTTTAATCCAAAAGGCGATCTAACAAAATGAAATAAACCGAGCTCACAAGAAAAAGCTATTTTTTCTCTGTCCTCAGCTTTAATTTTAATTTGATGATAACCCGCGTATAAATCGAAAACTGAGAAAAATTTGGCATCACCAAGCTGATCCAAAATATCCGCTATGTTCGGAACCGGATGATTGTAATCAGGTATAATGGCGTTTAACTTTCTAAAGTCTACTACTACCCGAAATTTTTTCTTGCCGTCGGGTCCCGGTTTTTTGTCAACGCAGAACACGGGCGCCGAGTAGGCACTTGTTGAAGGTTCGACGATGCCTTTCTCTAACATTTCTTTTACCTGCCTATTGATCTCTTCTTTTAGAATAGGTGGGTGTCTAAATTGTTTAATTCTAATTGGAATATTCGTTGTTGTGGGTATTTCGTGTTCAATTACATTTGTCGCGGGCATAATATCTCCCGCTAAATAAAATCGATCCGAAAATTTCACAAGGAGTGACTCAATTTCGGCTAATTGATTAGGTGGCAAATGCTTAAGACGTAAAAGCTCTCTTAATTTAGTCACCCTCTCATTTCCTAAAAGGAAAACCGTGTCTGACATGCACATAATTTGATGGTCGCGTGGCTCCCCTATTTTATGGCTCCGCCTTTCTACCCTAATTTGGCTACTTAAGTGCGGAGGGTGCGGCCTATGCTTCCACACTGACCAGACTACTCCATTTATATTTCTTTTAATTTGATGTAGCATCTGGCGTAAAGCGCATAACATGTCAGAGGTCACCTCGCCCTCCGACACGCGATACTCTCTCATTTTCTTAAAAATAGGAATGGCGGTGAAACAAGTAACATTTAAAGCGCAAGAGTATAAGCGTAATAATGAACTACTTTTCCATGCTTGCAAAAACGTTAACTTCTCTAGCTTGACACGCAACCCCTCAAAAAGGTGCGCCAGCTGAAAGTCTTCTCGAACTAAAGCATAAGACAATGCGCTGGTTAATTTATTACTTCCACCCTTCTCAATATTGCCGGACAACGACAACTTTTGCTTCCTCAATAAATTACTAATTTTGCTAAAAGTATTCCTTTTAATTTTAGTTCTTTTATGAGTTTCATGCTTGTATTTAATACACGTAAAATCCCTTATTTTATTACAAACAAAATTTACTTTTCTCCTACTTTTATTCAATACCGTTTTTGCTCTATAATTTTTCATATTCAATCCAACATTTCCCCCTTGAGTGCTAACACTCATACTATTTTTACAAGCTAAAATTTCCGAATTTTTCTTATTTTCTACCACAATACATTTATTAACTTTACTTTCAAATTTAGCCCAATTTTTTACAAGATCTTCACTAATTCTATTTTTCCAATTTTTATTTAACAAGTCCAAATACTGTTGAGATACGCTATTTTTTAACGTTTGCTCTCTAAATAAATTATTTCCGAATATAATCCTGTTCACTTTTTCTTTCAAACTTTTATTTTTACAAAACTTAGTTCTCAAATTTTGCTTTTTAGCTATTTTAACTAACCGGTTTTTAGTTTCACAATGCTTAACTTTCAAATCTTTATTTTTATCAATTGTTAAGTTTAAGCTTTTATTTTTACAAATTTCATTTTTCAATTTTCTAGTTTTTTCAAATTTCAAATTCAAATTTTTGTTTTTACAAATTTTATTTTTCAAATGACTAGCTTCTTCAAAGTTCAAATTCAAGTTTTTGCTTTTATCAATTTTATTTTCCGAATCGCTAGCTTTTTCAAAGTTCAAATTCAAATTTTTGCTTTTACTAATTTTATTTTCCGAATCACTAGTTTTCTCAAAGTTCAAATTCAAAATTTTGCTTTTACAATTTTTACTTTCCAAATTACTAATTTTTTCAAATTTCAAATTCAAATTTTTATTTTCATCAATTCCATTTTTTAAATCAATTTTTTCCAAAACGTGCATGGTACAAATTTCAAATGGGGCGATACTTTTAAGCGAAGAAAGACAAATATGTGAAATAATTTTCTCATGCGAAGCAGGTAAATCGCTATAAACGTTCTGAGTGCTACACTCGCCTAAAACAACACTGGATTTGTGCGACCGAGCAGTTGCAACGGGATTTTTCGCGTGCCCGGAATTGCGCTCATCCCCCCACATCGTACCCTGCGTTACTTCCTTATGTCGTTCGGCTCGTGCCAAACTTACACTCTCTTTGTTTATTGGCCGCGCGAAATCTACACTACTCGAGCACCGTAAACTGATTACGTGCGAAGCTATTTCCAAAAAATTTTCTTCATAATTAATTTTTGCCCCGTATTTTCTTAACATTTCGCTGCCGATTAACACGTCCTCTTCAATAGGAAAATCGTCAGGAACCAAATGAAAATACAATGTTAAATCGCGGAAAATCAAGGGTATTTTCCCGCGCGAGTTAATCGATTCCTTAGTAATACCTTTAAGTTCAAGAATTTCGTTTTCAAAAACAATAGCCTTACTAGGTTTTTTACTAATTTTAAGCAACAACGGGCCTGCCCCCGTATCTAACATTAATTTGAGCGATACCTGATAATTTTCAAATGGCAATTCTATTACAGGTGACTTACTATTAATACTCAACAAAATGGACTTTCGCGCAAATTTTAATTCTGATTTGTGTTTGATTGGTGTGGGCGCGTGCTTTCTGATTGCCCCCAGGTCGCGCCCTGTGCCGCGGGGCTGTTCGCGTTTCCCGCTTCACGTTGCAATTTTTCTCTACTTTTTCTTTCCAATATTTGGCATTCATTCTTCCAGTGTCCCTCTTTTTTACAATAATTGCAAATTTTAACAAAATTATTGATTTGATTCGATTGTGCCACTGCGGGACTGTGCGATCGCGGTCTATATTGATTTTGTGAGACTTGGGGCGTGGCTGGCCGCGCGCTAGCCAATGGGTTCGCGGTTGGTGCCGAGACGCACGCTTGCGTAGCTACGGGCTGCGCCCATGTAGTCGGCTGTGTCGCGGGTTGCTGTGTACCCGGGGGTAACAATGATTTTAAAGTCCAACAGTTTTTCGCGATGTGATTTCTTTTGCCACAATATTGACAAATTTCTGTCGGTTTATTTTGAACAATTTTAACTTCAGCTAATTCTGCCTTCAATTTGTTATTTTCTTGATTTAATTTACTTTTACGCGTTGGTTCGATTTTCTCTAAATCTGTAACCTCACGCTCTATTTCTATTGCTTTTTCTACGGCTTCCTGAAAAGTTGCGGCCACCCCCATGCGCCTCTTAATTTCCCAATCCATACCGCGTACAAAAAATTTTAATTTATCGGCTTCTACATTTTGTATGAACCCCGCATCATCCCTTTTTTCTCTTTTTGCGGCCTCTTTGAATTCTATTGCGATACGCCTAACTCTGTTTGCAAATGTTACAATGTTTTCTTTTTCTCTTTGTCTGGCCGCGGCTAATTCCCCCATCAAGGTGTGATGTGTTTTATACGATCCGAAATTTGCCTCAAAATATTTAACTAGATCCGTCATATTAAAAAAAACTATTTCCTCCATTGACTTTGCTGCTTCACCCGTTAGCCGTCGTCTAATTAATTTTACCAAGTCGGCTTCGTTTGCTGCCGGAATCATGCTAATGGCTTCTCTTAAACCGAATAAAAAGGTACTAAGTGGAATATTGCTACCGTCAAATTTTGGTATGCAGTCTAGTGCATCTTTAATCGACAAACTTTTTAACGGAGTTAAAGTTGCATTTGGACGAAAAGAATTCATTGTTGTTGGCAGTGTTGTTCTAACATTCGTAACTAAAGGCGTACTGTGCCCCCTTCCCCCTGGTACGTGCGGAGTATAATTTGCCCAATTTAATAAGTTTGTATCAAAATTCACTTTATTTTGTGTATTATCCCCGTCTATTGTGTTTATTACCGTTTTATACTGCGTAACTTCACCGTCTTCAGTTAATTCTTGGTCGGATTTGACTAGAGCTGGAAGTTTTTCAGTAATCAAATGTTTATCCACGCTCGAGATTGCTTCCATAATTTCAATAACACTAATATTGTGATGCATAAATTTCACGTAAAATGTCTATCATAATTTCGTCTTGACAAATTTTTTCAACTAATGCCCTATCCACGGTTTCTGCGAGAGACAACTGCAACTTCTTAACATCCCGAATTCTTTCCGGCTTTATTTCCGATGCCGATTGATATCTAGCCCTGAGCACTGCTACTAACTCGTTGAGCGTAGCCGTTATTAATGTAGGTTCCTCTACACTAAGGTATTTCCACAAAATCTCAGTTGCTTCTGAATTCCTAGCGACCGCACCATTTGAAGCTGCCATTTTAATAATTTATTTATATTTTTCTTTTGAACGCAAGAAACGAAGAGAAAAAGAAAATTTTTATAACTGTGGTATGTATGTATATATAAAAAAAAAAATTTTCACTATTTTCACTTTTATCCCGGAGGTGGGCCCCCAATTGTAACGTCCGTGTTACAATGTCGCGAAAACGGTAAAGTAAGCGCGATAAATGTTCCAGTTTCGGTTTACGCCTACACGTAATAACCACGGGAGTAGGAACGCGTGAAAATAGCTAATCGGACTACCAAAATAAACAATGCTAATGCGCGAAATTCATTAAGCGGCAAACGTCAGCGTCAGCGAACAATTAGGAGACAGAAAAAAGATAAAGGATAGCGATCTACAGAGTTACTTACTTTGGGGCGGTTGCGGTTGCCTCGTTCTCTCAGTTAGCCCTCGGCAGTCTCAGGACCCAAGCGCAGCGGGCGATTCAAATGGCAGAAGGACAGGATTGTGTAAATAAAGTAACACTCAAAAATGCAATTATGTGATGTTTATTAATTGCATAAAGTTACGTTAAAACTGTTACACACTGATTGTAGTCGAGATATAATATCAACAATTATTCGTGAGACTACAATCAGAGAAGCTTGACAAATATTTTAAGTTAATTCCACACGAAAATATTCTAAGTCAATTATACTCGAAATTATTCTAAGTAAATTCTACTTGAAATTATTCTAAGTAAATTCTGCTCGAAAATATTCTAAGTTAATTCTGCTCGAAAATATTCTAAGTCAGAATACAAAATGTCGGAAATTATTCTAAGTCCAATTGTTACAATTAAATAGTCGTCGGTCAAGGGCTTCGCCCTTCGAAACAAAAAGAACAAAAGCTTCTGCCTCGAGTGGAGGCGCGTCGCGGATTTTATACCCGCGCATGTATCTAGGGCAGATGCAAAGGTAAGGGAGTGTAGGGTATCTCATCTTTTGCATGGGGTGGCAAGGACGCGGGTGGGGAACTCGGGTTCGAATGTGGCGCTGCCAAGGACAAGGGTTGGATCGATAGGCGGTATGAATACGGGTAAGGTAGGATTCGTTACCATGCGAACTGTGGCTCACGTAGGTAACCCAGTTGCTACCATGTGGCGCCACTGACAGGAAAGAGGACTCATGGTAACATGAAGGAGAAAAGGTTGTAGGGTGGTAAGGATAGATGGTAGCATGGGGGTCCAAAGTAGCGGTCAGTCGTGCTCGACGTGACGCATTCATGAAGATTTGCAATGTTCATTAGAAGCTCCTATAAATGGTAGTAATTTTGACGGGATCGCACAAAATGATATAACGCCTGCTCAAGCTGGTAAATAATTAATTTTATTTTATTAAACACAACACACTTAAATTCTACACATTTGCAAATGTAAATTATTATAATTTTAGAAATTTTATAATTTTTTAAATTCTTAATTTTCAAACATGTTTGAAGCATTTTTTTGTCTCATGTCGTTTTACGTATAGTTTTGTGAATTAACACAGTTTTTCATCAACTTTTATGAATTATACCTTTAAAATTTGCTCGTTAACCCAACTTCAAAAATTACTAAAAAACATTGTTAATATTTACAAATAACGTATATTTATTGAATGCCTTAAATTCATTGAGAAGTAGAGAGCTACCTTAAACAACATTAATCTAATACATTTTTCTACAGATTTCGACACACTACAAACAAGCTCTTTAACTGCCAAATTCTATGTTGTGAAGTTCAAAGACAATGATGTAGCTAATATAGTTCCTGGATCTTGGTTGTGTTATAATGGTAAACAGAGTGTTCGGCCTCCTTGTTCATTTGAACCGTCGATTCAGAAATCCATACATGAGATAGAAGAACCATCAGAAAAGTGGATTATGCGTGATGTGGCACAAATTTTGGGATCTGCAGGTAAATAAATGCTTCATATAATTATTAATTTTAATAGCACGGCGTGATCTAAGTCCGCACTTAGGTCACACCTATGATCCGTGCCTTAAGCATTCCATTAACCTAACCTCGCCGTGCATAAATGGACTGCTTAAGGCATGCATAGGCGTGACAGCGGAATTAGATAAACGTGCTATAAAATAGTATACTATTATAATTTAAATTATTTTTTATTTTTTAAATATGTTAAAATCTGTTTCTATTTTCAAGCATCATTTGAGGAAGCTGTGACGAAATTGCAAATAAGTTTTTATAGTAATAATATAGACGAGGAGTTTGACAGAGTAACTAAGAAATCGCAAGATAATGACTCGGCTAACAAACACACATCTGATGTAAACGTGAATACTAATCGAAGAAAGAATTCTGAAAAACAGCACATTAAAACTTTGAAAGCATCAACAGTACCTGCATCTTCACGTGTAAATAATGCACAGCTAATGGAAATACAAAATTATAATGAGAGAGAATTACACCTTCATATAACTGGCCAGTTTATACCCGTCATAATTTGCAAATAATATCTTTTATTTTAACTGACCAATTTTTATTTGTGTTTTTTAGAACAGCTAAGCGAAGTTCTACGTAACCAAGCAGAAGAAAAACTCAGAAATCAATATCGTCAAAATCAAATGATGAGTATGTCCAATGCGCAGTCAAAAGCGCAAGTAGGAATTAAAGCTCGTTTTCCGATAAAAACACTGAAAGATTTCATTAAATTTAATGATGATCTTAGTGATACTAATTATGCTAACGCAGTGGTAAGTGCGATAATACGTTTAGGTTATCAAATTTATAAGACATTATTTCTAAAAACTTTATTATTTTCAGCAAACATACATAAAGAGAATCAGCGGGCATGATGTCATTGTAAAACATCGCCAAATCAGAAAGATTTTGACGAATATATTAACGGACTCAGTCGCACTGCAGTACAATTTGAAAGGCAAAGGGAGAAAAACAGGCAGAAAACGGGCATTTGTAGATTTGCGTGTATGGGATTTAATTTCCGGTATTGTTTTTAAACTACTTCGTAATTTTTATACAATTTTTAAGTTAATATAATGCAAGATGTTTTGACAGAGGAGGTGGTCGATGTCACATATACAACTTGCGCTGTTGAAAATACTTGCGGGACATGGCTAAAACAAGCCCAGAAAAGAATAAACGATGCGGCAAAGCAATCATCAACAAAAAATAAAGACAACGCAAAGGATCAATCTTCTTCTCAAAAAAGCAACAGTGAAGGTAACATAGAAAATGAAGAAACAAGCGACGAAGAAGACGAAAAAGAAAACGAAGAAGATTAACAGTTCTTCGTTAAAAATCAATATGATTTGATTAAAAGCCAATATTTTATGCAGTATTATGTAGCATAATAATACAAGTCGAGATTTTATAGTTCTACTATTGCAGTGTTTTGTATTTCTGTTAAAATTTCTATAGTTTAGAAAAATAAAATAAGCGATTTTTTTCATTATAACGCTATTGTATCTACACGCAATGTTTTTAGTTTTATAAGTATTTTTAAGTGTCTACGGTACATTTGATTTGTTGGTTTACTGTAAACCAAGAATATGTATCTTTTATTAGCCGCAAACTCGAGTAAAGGTGTACTTCTGTTTTTATTTACTGAAAAATTTGACTTTAAAAATGAAACTTTACGCGATGCGCCTTTTACTTATGGAATTAGTCTCTAATGTTTCCATGAGTTAATAAAATAAATGTCTTTACGTTGACACTCGTGTTGGAAAAGCGTTTTGTAATGTAGAGCTTTATTCCGTACGCAAACGGTGAACAATTCGAAGCAATTAAATGTGCAGCTGATGTATCCTTGTAATAGTGTAAATATCACACATTTTTCGAAGTAATATCTGCAGTCATGCTCAGTGTTCGTAGTGTTCGAGCATCCGTCATCAGAACATCAAAAATTTCAAATCGTATTGTCGATTTTCCCAGATTATTTACAAAATTAAAAGATTTTATTTTAATACTTCGTCATTACAAGTACAAATCAAACTAGTAGACCAATAATTTACCTATGAAAGCGTTAAATACTTGATGAAAAGACTATTTCGCATTTTTACTTACTGCATTAATTTGAACTATTTCAAATGTAAGATTATTCTTGTATTAAATACAATATAGTTAAAAATAAAAATGACTTATTTATTATAATTGTACTTTTATTTATTAATAAACTTTTCTTGAAAGGTATTTAAATTACCTATATTTTCCTTTTTTAAAATTTAACATATCTTTACTCTATCATTTGTTATTAAGGAAAACTTTTTTATATTTCATAAATTAATTTCTCAAAAAATATTTTATTTATCGACTTGAAATTTTAACCACTTATTAAATTTATAGAAGACTATATTTGGTTAAAATTTCAGGAGATTATCTTCATTTGTATTTTAGAAAAAAATTATTTTAGAAAAAATTTGCGTTTTTGCTGTTGCACGATAACTAGAGCAAAAATTACCTAATCGACCTGAAATTTGGCACAGATGTAGCTTTTATATACCTTCAGATCGAGTTAGTTGCCCAACAAAATCGGTCCATTACGAAAAAAGATATTTGAGGTTAAAAATTTTTTAAAAAAATTTTCGAATCGCGTTTTCTCAAAGAATACTGGATTTATCGACTTAAAATTTTAACCACTTATTAAATTTGTAGAAGACTATATTTGGTTAAAATTTCAGGAGATTATTTTCATTTGTTTTTAGAAAAAAATTATTTTAGAAAAAATTTGCGTTTTTGCTGTCGCACGATAACTAGAGCAAAAATTACCCAATCGACCGGAAATTTGGCACAGATGTAGCTTTTATATATCTTCAGATCGAGTTCGTTCGAACTAGTCTTCGTGGCAATCTGAATCGTGCTAGTTTTCGTAGGGAGCATTGATATGTTGTTCAAATTTCAAGAGATTATCTTCTTTAGTTTTTTAGTAACAAATCGTTTTAGAAAAAATTTGCGTTTTAATTGTCGCACGATAACTGTTAGAATATGGGGTACATTTATATCAGCGTGTGAAGTAGAGACAATGCATACGCAGCGCCATCACGCAAGTACAGTAGTAAGCGTATATAGAGACACCGAGCGGGAGCTTCATTTTATCGTCACCCTCCGCATAGAGCGGTTGTAAGAGAGAGAGAGCTGTACTGGAGAAGAAGCTGTTGAATAAAGTTCTTTATTGTTACTGTTCACGGGAGTGGTTATTTGAAGAACCCCATCCGCTCATATTATTCACAATAACAAGAGCAAAACAGGAGCACTTTCGATGATGAATTTCAAACTTTTATAACTTTGGAAGGAATCGATATTTTTTATTCTTTAAACATGTAAATGAAAGCTCATTTTCTCTAGTTTTATTTTCTCTACTAGACATTATATTTAAGACTTTTTAAAGTTTAATAGTTGCCATTTTTAGAGAAGGTTTTTTTCAACACTGCCTTCAAAATAAAGCTAAAAGTTTCAGAACTTTAGTTTCTTTTAGCGTTAGGGTCAAATATTGCAGCTTTCTTCATATTTGTATATCCAAAAACATATACCACAGTTTAAGCTGAATCCGGACGCATGACCCTCTCCTTGTTAGTCTGACCGTACAAGATAAAGTATTAAATTATACGTTAAATTCTAACAACACAATTTGTCTAGTCCTTTTATTTCTTTTAGTCTCATCTATTAAATAAGGATTCTCTACAAATGGTAATAATTTTTTTCATTACTGTATAAACTCTCTCCCTCCTTCTCTTTCCCACCCCACTCTCCCTCCATCCCTCTCTCTCTCAACATCAGTCAACCTGAGTACCAAAAACTTTAATGAGAGCTTAAATATTTTTTTTTAAACAATCAACACGTTTTTTAAAAGCTAATTTTTTAAGTAAGTTCTATAACAACACAATTTGTCTAGTCCTTTTATTTCTTCGAATCTCATCTATTTAATAAGCACTCTCTACAAATGGTAATAGCTTTTTTCATGACTGTACAAATAATCTATAAAATAATAATATTTATGATTTTGTAAAAGAAATCAAATAAATACGAATGAAAAAGTCTTTTAATTCTTTGAGTCATTGTATGCTGAACAAACTATATGTAAGTAAGTACATTAAAATTGTTCACTGCAAATCAAACAAACGAAAGTTGTGAAATCAATTATCGATAGTCAAGTAATGTAAACAACTCTCGGAAACTACTGTATGACTGTTCTCAGACATGTATTCAAATTTGTTCATCTGTCTGAGCTATACAAATTAAACACAAGAAAGTACTGAAATCAATTTATTGTAGTCAAGTACCGGCCATAAGTTAACTTGACTGACATAATAGAACTTTTCTTATCTCGCGTGTAAAATTACATTTTACGCCAACGTTGTAACTTCAAAATTATTCAGCCAGCGGGCATAAAATACTACTTAGCGCCCAACAGGCTCAATAGCTCACGTACTCTTACAAAACTTTATAGAAGCTACGCACTTTACGCCCGTGTTCGCGAAAATTATTTTAATTATATAACTATAATGCCTTCTCTTTATTTCTAAAATTCATAAGAATTTTTTCAGATATTTACGAAAAGTCAAAGCGTATATAAAAAAATTACATAGTTACCAACACTTATTCTTTCTCAATTTCGAACTTTCTATAATATTACGCACCTTGGGAGGAAAAGAGAAGTCTAGAGCTGCCTAGCAGGGGTGGTCCTCCGATTTCCCATACATACTTGGTGCGCTCGACGAAAATTCTTATGAATTTTAGAAATAAAGAGAAGGCATATAATTAAAATAATATAATAAGTTATATAATTAAAATAATTTTCGCCAACACGGGCGTAAAGTGCGTAGCTTCTATAAAGTTTTGTAAGAGTACGTGAGCTATTGAGCCTGTTGGGCGCTAAGTAGTATTTTATGCCCGCTGGCTGAATAATTTTGAAGTTACAACGTAGGCGTAAAATGTAATTTTACACGCGAGATAAGAAAAGTTCTATTATGTCAGTCAAGTTAACTTATGGCCGGTACTTGACTACAATAAATTGATTTCAGTACTTTCTTGTGTTTAATTTGTATAGCTCAGACAGATGAACAAATTTGAATATATGTCTGAGAACAGTCATACAGTAGTTTCCGAGAGTTGTTTGCATTACTTGACTATCGATAATTGATTTCACAACTTTCGTTTGTTTGATTTGCAGTGAACAATTTGAATGTACTTACTTACATATAATTTGTTCAGCATACAATGACTCAAAGAATTAAAAGACTTTTTCATTCGTATTTATTTGATTTCCTTTACAAAATCATAAATATTATTATTTTATAGATTACTTATACAGTCATGAAAAAAGCTATTACCATTTGTAGAGAGTGCTTAGTAAATAGATGAGATTCGAAGAAATAAAAGGACTAGACAAATTGTGTTGCTTTTTATAGATTATCCAGAAAAAACGTCTATACTTGCCTTATTTTATACTTTCGTAGAAAGTTTTATATTAGCAATATTATTATTTATACAGTCATGAAGAAAATTATTACCATTTGTAAAGAGTGCTTATTGAATAGAAGAGAGTAGAAGAATTAAAAGGACTAGACAAATTATGTTGTTATAGAACGTACTTAAAAAATGAGCTTTTAAAAAACGTGTTGATTGTTTTAAGAAAAGTATTTAAGCTCTCATTAAAGTTTTTGGTACTCAGGTTGACTGATGTTGAGTGAGAGAGGGATGGAGGGAGAGAGAGTGGCGTGGCAAAGAGAAGGAGGGAGAGAGTTTATACAGTCATGAAAAAAATTATTACCATTTGTAGAGAATCCTTATTTAATAGATGAGGCTAAAAGAAATAAAAGGGCTAGACAAATTGTGTTGTTAGAATTTCACGTATACTTAAAAAATAGCTTTTAAAAAACGTGTTGATTGTTCTAAAAAAATACTTAAGCTCTCATTAAAGTTTTTGGTACTCAGTTTCACAGATGTTGAGAGAGGGAGAAAGAGGGGAGGGGAAGAGAGAGAGAGATAAAGGGTAGGAGGGCGGGAGAGACTTGTCTTAGTTTAAACTTTTGTAAAATGTTTTTTAGATATATTTCACAACTTTTTAAGAGAAAATAATAATTACATAGTGTGATAACATAATGAGGGTTTATTATAGTATAGTATATTTTTAATATCATTAGTCAATGATAGTATTGTTATTCACAAAAGTTTTAAATTTGAATGTTTCTTCAAGGAGCTCGATAAAATGATTACATTAGTAAAATTTTTTGAAATAATATAATCAAATGCGTATATTCTTAGGTATGGTGATAATTTAACAATACTATTCATTATTGTAAAGTCATATGAAAATATCATTCTTTTTATGTTTTCAGTTTGCAGGAAAAACTTATATATACATACCTTATTTTATACTTTCAAAGATTATTATTAAGAAGACAAATTACATAAATACTAAAGGGATCGATATTGAACAAATTAGATCTTAAAACGAAGCTTTAAGTTCATATTTTTATAATTTTTTTCAGAGCATATTATAAGTATTTTCATTTTTTAGTACTAGAAATTGATTATTAAAGCCTTAAATTAGTTTTACGATAAGACTGCTATATGATAATATCATTAATTATTTTTGTAGCTTCGCAATTAATTATTGGCACCATGAGCCAATAATTAATTATATTATTCTCAACACTTGGATTTGTTGAAATTATCACTAGAACCTGGTCAAAAATATCCAGCTAGGAAACCCAGTTGGATCCATGTCACATCAGAAATCCAGCTGGATCCGGGTGGATTTACACAGATTTCGGTAGATTAGATTAGACCACTTGTATTAAAAACCCATCATTGCTACACGACTTGTAAAATGTAAGAAAAAAAGCTTTCTCGATATTCTTTTTTAGTAGAGATATAAGTTCTTGAAATTATTATTGAAACTACTTAAATTAATAACCCATCATTGCAACACATAATCTTGTAAAATTAAAAATGTAACCAGTTTATGAACTAAGAATCACTGAGAATAAAGGCTTTCTTGACATTCTTGTATAGATTAAACTTTTTGAAATTATTACCTGAATTTTGTCTAGAAAAATATTTACTAAGAACTCTGAAACATTTTGACATCTCCCATGGTGAGAAATCATATTAGATTAACTGAGAGCACTTTTATTCGTTGAAATTTTCACAATAACATAGCATTTTTACTTTTTTCAGTATTCCCATGTTCATTAGACATAATCTTTTTATTGACACTTGAATAAATATGTACAACAGCACAGCACTGATATCGACTAAGTTTTTTGAAGATGACAGATGCTTTTTAAACCAAAGCTCAGACCAATATTTCAAATCGGCATCATAAATTATATTGTATATTTATAACCTCACATGTCACTCAGTAATATTTTCTTCTATGCAAAAACTTATTATGAAGATTATGAGCCTCATAACACATAATTATTCAATAAACACTTGTTCTATTCTCAAAACATTTGAAACTGATTTTTAATAGAAGTTTTAAAATTTGATTATAAACACTTCATGTAACACGTCATACTATATTTTATTTATTATTACACAAAAAACTGAAAATTATATTGTATATTTATAACCTAGTGTATCACTCAGCAATATTTTCTTCTATGCTAAAGCGTATTATGAAGTTTATGAACCTCATAACACGTAATTACTTATTAATACATACTTGAGCTATTTTCAAAACATTTCAAACTGATTTACGTAGAAGTTTTAAAATTTGATATAACACTTCATGCAACACATTTTACCGGTGTTTTATTTTTTTATATTACGCAAAATACTGATTAGATGCCATTTTTTAATCACTATGTTATTTGTTATCTTGTAACAGGATGGCTAGTGGGGGAATCCCGAAAACAACGCGAAGATCGCACACGAACTTCGCTTTCCAACTAATTGGATCGCTGAGTGAAAAGCGTGCGCTCGTAGAGTAAAGCGCGCGGCCGCTATACTCAGATATGAAAACGACCGGCGGAGCCGTTTTCCCGCGGAGGCGGCGCTATACGGGAGAAGGACAGGTTGTAATGAACAACGCGACGAGTAACTAGATATCACAGTATATTAAAATCACTAATAACTACAATCATAACGCACGTGCTGATTAGAATAAATGAGTTAGTTCGCGCGCGACCGTTAAGATTCAAACGCGCGAACGATACGGCGCGCGGCGAAGCTGCTAATTTCGCGCGCGGTATTAAAGTACGGCGGGCGGGCACACACCCGCACGTACACGGCACAGAAAGCTTGCATGGGGCGATTTCCGTGCGAGCCTTTACAATGAACCCGCGAGAGGAGAGTAGAAAACTTACGTTAGGAAGGAGCAGTCGGTGCACTCGACTCTCTCTCGCTCCCTGTCTCTCGCACAGCAGTTGCGCTCTCTTTCTCTTTCTCCTTTCCTCGTCGGCCCGAGTTGCGCCGGCGTTTCCTTCCGGCGCCCTCTCTGCGGCTCGGACCGACGCCTCTTGCGGAAGCCGTTCTTCCCGGCTTTCCTGCTGCTCCTTCGGGGGACGAGATCGCCGAAGCGGACTGGGACCGGCCTCTGCGCAGGCCGGCTCCGAAGGTCCCTTTCTTGGCTTTGGCGCCTCTATCTCCTCGATCATGACGGTGGAGTGCTCTTCCACTGGCTGGGGTGCCAGTGTCACAGCGTCGATGCCTCCACGACCTGCTCCAGAAAATCGATGACAGCGGTGTCAGGGTTGTACTGGATTAATCCAGCGATCACCTTCTTCGTCGTCTCCGCTATCTCGGGAGTCAGGCCTTGCATGTCCTGAAACAGGTAAATCGATCCCGGGGAGGGGTGAGATTGAGGACTGAAAAATTAGGACGAACACAGGTTAGTACGTACGACACAAGTTGGACGGCACTATTGTTGCTTTTCAGACGCTCGGGTTCTACGAGGACTAATTAGTCCGGCATCAGCAGGTACGGGCTTCTTCTTCGAACCCTTTGGCCCCCTGGGCCTCGCTTGGGTTCTGTTGGACCGGCCACAAGCATAGGCCGGCCATCGCTCGCACGCTTTCCTGGCCTAACTAATAGCGCGATTTTATGAGGGAGACCTCGCTTCTTAGCCCTCGCCCGAGGTTGCACACTCTCCTGACTAACTTTATTGCTCGCTCGCGTACTACGCTTGGCTGCAGAGTCCCTCGGTGGTAGCGATGGGGCTATTTCTGGACTACTTTTGTCCAGGTAGTCTTGGGTCTCTTCTGCGGAGACGTATTTCTTGAGTTGCTGTGCATGGACGGGACGTATCGTTCGACCATCCTCACCTTGGATCTCGTAGGTGTTGTCGCCCAGAATATTCACAATCGTGTATGGCCCCGCGTACTTCGGGGCTCATTCGGCAGAAATCCCCTCAGCTGCTGAGGATAGTACCTTATTCTCTCTCCATACACGATCGCCTAGACAGAATTCTGGAGGTCGACGATGAGCGTCATAATATTTGGCATGTCTCGCCTGCTCCGCTTGCGCGTCGGCCGCCGCCCGAACGTGCAATTCGCGGAGCTTGTTCATGCGCGCCACCCAATTATTTATCGCCTCTTGCTGCCCTTGCTCTTCGGCTAACCTGTCTTCCTCCCGCCTTAGTGTCTTCGGTGGGTCAGGCTGTCGGCCGTAAATGAGCATGGCAGGACTTATCTTGGTAGAGCTGTGTTCTGCCGTATTATACGCGAACGTCAGCTCGTTCAGATGCTCATCCCAGGACCGGTGATTCTCCTGAGCGTAAGACATCATCATGGTCTTCACCGTTCGGTTCACACACTCGACGGGATTGGCTTGAGGGTGGTATGGTGGTGTAAACGTGTGATGCACATTTCTCTCCTTTAAGAATGCCTCTAAGGGTGCATTCTTAAATTCAGTCCCATTATCGGAGAGAAACACCTCGGGGACTCCGAACCGCAGACATACTCGTTCGTTGAGCCCTTTTATCACCGATTTGCCATCTGCCCTTTTTGTCGGAATTACTTCGATCCAGCGTGTGAACAGGTCCTGGAAGATGAGAATGTATTTGTGGCCGTGCTTGGTTTTAGGGAGTGGTCCCATAACGTCCCTGGCCCCGATTTGCCATGGACACTGTGTTATACGACGTCTCATGAATCCTGCTGGAGCGCGCTGTTCGACTTTGCTCTGCTGGCAAATTTGGCACTGGTTCACGTATCTGGCCACATCTCGAGACATGTGTGGCCAATAATACTTCCACCTTACTCTCTCTAGAGTTTTCTCGTGGCCCAAGTGCCCAGCAGTTGGAAAGTCATGGCATTCTTTCAGTACTTCGCGTCGCTTTTCGTGAGGGACTGCTAACTTCCATGCATCGTCGTCGCCGAGAGATTCGTCTATGACTTCATTAGGGTTGTACTTGTACAGTCTCCCCCCCCCCCCGCCAGCTTGAACGTGGAGAAGTCTCGCGGCTGCTGTTGAACCTCTTTCACGATCTTGAGGTACCAGTGGTCGTTTGTATCGCGCTCGAGCTCTAACGCGGCGACCGCTGGCTCTTCTTCCTCGAACATCCGTGAAAGGGCATCTGGGACATTGTTCAACGAGCCCTTTCGATGTGCGACCGTGAAACTGTGGTTCTGCAGCTCCAAAGCCCACCTAGCTATCCTGTCAGTCGGGTTTTGGAGATCACGGAGCCACTTCAAGCTGCTATGGTCCGTGATAACCTTGAAGTCGTAGGCCTCTATATACGGACGGAACTTTTTAATTGCCCAGAGAATTGCTAGACATTCTCGTTCCGTCACGCTATAATTCCTTTCGGCTGCGCTCAGAGTTCGACTCGCGAACTCTAGGACTCTTTCATCGCCGTCAATTATTTGGTATAGCACCGCTCCCAGACCTGTATCGCTTGCGTTAGTTTGCACCACGAACTGCGCGTTAGATATCGGTCTGTGTAGAATCAGTGCAGAAGCTACTAGCGCTTTTAGCTTTTGGAAGGTCTCTGCTTGTGCCGTTGACCACTCATATTTCCGATCCTTTTTCGTTAATTCGGTCAGTGGTTCAGCAATTGTGGCGAAGTTCGATAAAAACTTTCTATACCACGAGGCCATTCCTAAGAAGCGTCTCAGCTGACGGAGGTTTTTTGGTACCGGATACTCCATAATGGGCTTTATTTTCTCGGGGTCTGGCTTAAAACCATCTCTATTTACTATGACCCCGAGATATTGGACCTCATCGCGACAGAAGACGCTCTTCTCGCGATTTATTGTGAGGCCCTCATCCTGTATCCTGTCCAGAACTCTTTTTAGAACCTCTTTATGCTCCTCGAATGTCTCTGTGACTATTATTATATCGTCGAGATACGAGTAAGCAAAAGGTTCGAGTTCGGGGCCGATGACTTTGTCAATCAGCCTCTGGAAGGACGCTCCGGCATACGAAAGACCGTAGGGCATTCTCGTAAATTGGAGAAGCCCTTTGCCTGCCACGGTGAAGGCCGTAGTCTCTTTGGACTCCGGAGTAAGTGGTATCTGGTGGTACGCACTGCTTAAATCCAACGTGGAGATGTATCGCGCTTTCTGCAGTTTGCGCAAGATGCTTTCCATGTATGGTAACGGGTACGCGTCTGGCCTTGACGCTGCGTTCACTTTTCTGAAGTCCACGCAGAAACGGAACTTCCCGTTTGACTTGCGTACCATTACCACTGGACTTGACCAACCACTTGTCGAGGGTTCTATTATTCCCGAGTTTCTGAGATACAGGGTAGTACTTCTGTTTAATGGATCTTGTAGATCCGACGTCTATTGCATGCTCGATCCACGAAGTACACCCTAGTGGTGCCAGGTTGCTACCGATCAGCTGAGCTACTAAAGCTTCTACCTCTTTGCGCTGTTCTTCTGTTGGGTCCGCCAACCCTATAGCTGATACGGACACGGTGTTGTTTGCGGTTATAGCGGCTACTTCTAACTTTACGCTTGCATCGTCATCCTTGAGATGCAGCGTGTTATCTGTGGGATCTAAGACAGCGCTAAACTTCTTAATGAAGTTTACCCCCAAGTAGCAGTCCGTATCTAGATCTGGCATTATTGCGACACGCACTTCTTTGCACACGCCAGCCACGACCATGGGCAGATACACATAGCCAACCACTGCTATGCTTTGCCCGTTTGCCACCCGTGCCGTTAGGCCGCTAGCTGGGATTAACTCTTTTCCACAGGCCGTAGCGAGCTGTAGGCCTATAGAATTCATCCCAGTCCAGGAAGCTCCTGTATCGAAGAGTGCTCATAGCCTGTAATCGGCTACACCTACTTGAAGCCACCATCGCGAGCAAGTTTCTAGGTTGACATCATTCGGTTGAATCACGGGCACTTCTTCGCTCTCCACTCCAGACGATTGGACCGAGTTACCCTCGGTCTCTGGTGAGAGAGCTGGGGGCGGGTATGTGGTTGGGTTTCCCTGCCCCCCTGGCCGTTACCCTGTTGGTTTCCGGCAGCATTGGGCTTGTTGCCTCCCTTTTGCTCATATCGAGGTTTCCTTCGGAACTCTTGCCTTTGTGGAGGTCCGTTATTTCTTGGAATTTGCGGCCTAGCCTGGTGGGTCGAGCTACTGCCCCCACTAGGCTGGTTTGTAATTTGCCCGCCCTCCCGCCGCCTATTTTCCCAGTTACCCTTCTTCATAGGTTTTTTGGTTGGCGGTGGGCTAGGCTTTTGCCCTTTGTTCCCTGTTGAAAATATCCATGTGGATTTTACATTGATTTCCACATGGAATCCATATGGAATCCATATGGAATCTATACGGATTCCATATGGATTCCACGTGGATTCCATGTGGAAATCAGTCCCAAATCGTCCTGTGGATTTCCACATGGAATTCCATATAGATTTCTATATGAATTTTTCTGCAAACATTTGTAAAACAAAATCCGTATGGATTTCCATGTAGTTTTCCATGGAGAAATCCAGGTAAAAACGATATGATCCATGTAGATTTCCATATGGATTTCCATGTGGTAATTTAAATGTTTATAAAAATGTTTATTTATAAAATTTTAAAATTTTTTTACTAGGGATACGTTTTTTACCATATCAGTAAAGCATAAAAAATTATAAACTATAATCTCCTCTTATGTAATTCTTCGAAAAAATTCTACAGTACTTGTTGTCAAAAATATGTATCCTAGTAAAAAAAATATAACAATTTTATAAATAAACATTTTTATAAACATTAAAAGTACCATATGGAAATCCATGTGGAAATCTATATGGATCATGTCGGTTTTTCCTGGATTTCCCCATGGAAATCTACATGGAAATCCATACGGATTTTGTTTTACAAATGTTTGTAGAAAAATTCATAAGGAAATCTATATGGAATTCCATGTGGAAGTCCACAGGACGATTTGGGACTGATTTCCACATGGGATCGACATGGAATCCATGTGGAAATCAGTGTAAAATCCACATGGATATTTTCAACAGGGTTCTCGTCGGTGCCTTTCTTTGTCAAGGCCGATAAGCATTCGGCCATGACCCGACGGAACATAGCCTCGAGGCTCTCTCGAGGCTCATGCTGTTGGTACCCCATCGCCGTCACGCTTGGACTCTGCTTTTTCCGCTGATCTGTGGACGGGTCAGTTGGCACGTAGGCAAATTCTGGCATGTACGTGCGCTCGGGCGGTGGTGGCGAGTGATACACCTTATCTGCCGCGAGCGCTAATTCGGCTTCCCGGGCCAGATCCAGGAGCCCTCGGTAATCCGTAATTTGATTTCGCATTACCATCTTTTGCAGTTCTAGCCGCATGTTCTGGTGCAACATGTCTAACTGTTGAGTGATGCTAGGCACCGGAACCAACTTTAGGATCATGGCTTGTAGATTTACCACGTAATCACGCGTAAGTTCGTTTCTGTCTTGAGTCCTCGCGCTTATTTCCGCCATGACGCGCTGCTGATGTCCCCTGTCCCCGCCATACATGTGCATTATGGCCTCTATGAAATCTGGCCACGATCGCCATGTGTGGCGGTTACTCCGGTACCAGGTGGCTGCTACCCCAGTTAGGAGTTCTGACAATGACGAAAGCACCTCGTCGTGTGTCAGATTAGCTAGAGTTCTGCATTCCTCTATTCTTGTTAGGAATAACTCGACGCTCTGCTCCTTTGAGGACCCTGAGAACCTGATGTGCCATTTTCGGACTATCTTGCCCACATCACGGTTCGTCTGCTGAGGCAAATACGTATGCCTCTCAGACGAGTCCTGGATCGCACCATTCCTAGTCTGGCGCTGGGAAGAATTTCTGGTATTATTCCTCCCAGCCTCTGTTGGGGACTGGAGACTTGGGCTGCTGCTATTAAACTCCGCATACGTGAACGTGTCTTGGAAGTTCACATGCGGTAATCCTCGTCTACGGCCCGTGCTTGGGGGTTGGACTCCCTCCAATTGCGTACTTGAGGTTGGATGTCAAGCTCCTTGAAGTATTCGTACATTCTCTTTAAGCTCTTCAACCTCTTTGACGAGTGTTTTGATCACCGCCAGTAGCTGCTCCGATAATATATTGTCTCCGACTGCTATCCCGGCGGTTCGCGACTCACGCTGTCGCGGCCACTCTAGATTTTGCGACTGCGGCGGGTTTCGCGATTGCTGCCAGAACCCGTGCTGCCCATTTCGTGCCAACAGCGACTCTTCTTCGTAGTTGCGCTGGCATTGTCGTTGCTTGCGCTGCTCCTCCAGGAGTACTTGCTGCCGCTGCTGTTGTTCCTGCTGTTGTTGCTGTTGCTGCCGTCGCTGTTGCTCCAACAGCTGTTGCTACATTTGCTGCTGCTGTATTTGCTGCTGGAGCTGTTACTGTTGAAGCCGTCCCTCAGCTTCGGCTGAAGATGTCCCGGTGGGTGCTGCAGAGCTCAATATCTCTGTCCCGGAACCCTTCTGGCCGTTTGCCTCTTCCGCTGGCTCCACCCCTGCATTATGTGCTTGTTGTGGAGCATTCATCCTCCGAGACTCCGAGAGTTTCTGCATCACTATCAGGTCATCAAGGAGCGTTATGAACGGGTGCGGAAGGTCTGGGTCAGTATTGGGATCCACAATAGTAGACCCAGACTTGTTCATCAACGTTAAGTCGATGAACGCTCTTCGGGACTGCTCGCGTTTAGCAAACGCTTGCTGCTCCGACAGCTACGGCTCTGGCACGAAATCGGTGGCACTATAATCGCCCATAAGCCACTTGATCGCTGTCAGCATATTTACTGACTGCAGATCTGACTGCTGTAGACCAAATGCTTGCATGGCCTCGTTTATTTTCTCTTCGGACTGTGTATAGGCCCAATTGAGTATCGCAGATTCCGCAAATTGCGATGATCGAGCCATGGTGTCAATCGGCTGTGCGCTTCCCCACGAACTTATTTTACTAGCGCGAGTAGTATCTGTATTGATGGCAGAGAGAGTTTGCCTATTCAACCCGTGAGCTAGCTTTTTCAACGCAAACCCGGGTTATTTTCTAAGAACTACGGCGGTTACTCTTAACCTCGATAAGGCACGAGGGTTTCCCGTACGCGGCTCTAAAAGAATAAAAGCTATTTTTGTAATTAATTACTATTTATAATTAATTACGCTCAACTACTCGCACTTGTAATTTTAAAATAAATATATGTGAACATATTTATATATATATATATATATGTATCAAAACGGACAATATCACCAAAAAACACAAAAAATAAATACAATTTTCACCTAAAATATAAAAAACAATTTTAAAGTTCGAGGGGATTTTTGCGCTCGAGTTTTTACTCGGGCGCACAGTCAACTTTTTGTTCCGAGAGTGCCTGCCGACTTTCTCTCGTTTTTCTACTAACAGCACGAGCAAAGAAAAAAAAATTTTATTTTTCGTCCACTAATGAATAATTCGTATCGAAAATACGAGAGGAGAAAACAAAATTTTCGAGTCGAGAAAAAAATTAATTAAAAAAATTAATTATCGCTTAAAAAAAAAATTTTTGTCGTTAAAAAAAATTAATTGTTAATAAAAAAAATTTTTAATTGCTAAAAACAATTACCCACGTACAAAAATTTCGCGATCAAGATCTCTCCTCGTCGGCACTCTAGGTCGGGGGTTATTGGCTATCGCTTGCCTAACCTCTCGACCGCACTCTCGCAACAGCACGGCTGTGTCACGCACACGCACACACGCGCCTACGAGCTGCGGCACGAAGAGCCTTTCTTTGCAGCTTATACTCAGCTACGCTGCTGAGCTTCTTCTCGCCAAGCTTCGCCGCGTATCACGTACGCGCCGCGGGTCCTTCTCCACCCCCAAAACGTTGTGGCGCCAGTTGTAACAGGATGGCTAGTGGGGGAAAATCCCAACAACCCACAGGCCAGCGCTGCCCTAGCACACGGTGCCGCGGGTGTCAGACTAAAATGACTTGCCCGGGGATCTGCTCCTGGAATCCCGAAAACAACGCGAAGATCGCACACGAACTTCGCTTTCCAACTAACTGGATCGCTGAGTCAAAAGCGCGCGCTCGAAGAGTAAAGCGCGCGGCCGCTATACTCAGATATGAAAACGACCGGCGGAGTCGTTTTCCTGCGGAGGCGGCGGTATCCGGGAGAAGGACAGGTTGTAATGAACAACGCGACGAGTAACTAGATATCACAGTATATTAAAATCACTAATAACTATAAGCACAACGCACGTGCTGATTAGAACAAATGAGTTAGTTCGCGCGCGACCGTTAAGATTCAAACGCGCGAACGATACGGCGCGCGGCGAAGCTGCTAATTTCGCGCGCGGTGTTAAAGTACGGCGGGCGGACACATACCCGCACGTACACGGCACAGAAAGCTTGCACGGGACGATTTCCGTGCGAGCCTTTACAATGAACCCGCAAGAGGAGAGTAGAAAACTTACGTTAGGAAGGAGCAGCCGATGCACTCAACTCTCTCTCGCTCCCTGTCACTCGCACAGCAGTTGCGCTCTCTTTCTCTCTCTCTCTCTCTTGCTCGCTGTATTGGGTCGGCAGGCGGGCTGGCTGCCGGCTCATCGCTCGCAGTCTCGTGCGGCTCACGCGGCTCGGGATCGCTCTCTCTCTCTCTCGGTCTCTCTTTCGCACGTACACACTCTACTCGGCGCCTCCACTACACTCGCGATAACTATAAAAGGCTAGGACGGCGCGGACGAGGTAACTTTTGAGAGACATACTGGAGAGAAGTTCTCGGCACGATGGCAGACACGAAGATGGCTCCTCTTTCTCACGGGAAAAAGTTAGCAGCTTCGCGACGGATGACGGGCATTTTACGCGTCGCGAGACCGATTCGCTACGCGCGGCGCGCCTCGATTCGGCTGCGCGGGAGTTGCGCGCGCGCGCTCACTACCTTCGCGCGGTAGATTCGAATCGCGGCTAGGCACGCGTTACAATCTATAACATTTGATTATATGTGCACTTCATGCAACACATCATACCGATATTTTATTTTATTTAACACAAAACACTGATTACATGCCTTTTTTTAATCACTATGTTAGTTGCTACCAATAAAATTTGATTATAATGCACTTCATGCAACACATCATACTGGTATTTTATTTTATTTATTACATACAACACTGATTAGATGTCATTTTCTAATAATCACAAGATTTTTATTATCAACATAATTTTCAACTAGATAGACGATCTATGAAAATCACAATTTTCTTTTCTTATTTTGAAAAACTTACTTCAAAATATAATACTTCTTTCGTACTTTGAATCCAATACTGTCTAAATAAACGTCTTAGTTGTTGTTTGTTTTATGTGTGATTCCTTGAAAGCAATGAAACTGTCATTTTCTTCATTGACATCCACGTACTCTATTTGCCCTGTCAAATATGAAGACAAATTTTTAATATTCTTCTAAAATTATATCTTATATGAAAAATTTTCATTTTGAGAATATATAGATACATCTTGAAAAATATTGTTTCGTAAATAGTATTTGCCTGCTCTTCCATAATAATATTGGTTTGGCTTTTCTTTCTTGAGTAGTACTATATTCTTACTATCTTCTTTAATATAAATTATTCTATTCCTAAGCGTCTGTTTTTGTATTAAAATAATTTTTTCTTGTCCATTAATAATAAAATAACCACCAGGATCATGAGGGCACTCGTTCATTTTTGCTAATTCAAAATTAGATTTTTCAGACAGTACCTAATTAGAAGTCAACATTATTGGCTATATTACGTATATCTCCATATTTCCAAAAGGAATCGAAAAAAATCTTCTCTTATAATATCTGTAAGATAATAATTAATGAATTCTTCTTTGTTAAAAAACTATTTTTAAGTGATCTATTTACTTGGTAATATCCTTATATTTTCTGATATACTCTGTAAAAATAAAAACAAGATTTCACAAAGTAACAATACTTATTATAAACTTTCTTGATTTATAACTTTATAATAAAAGCTTGCTACTTATCTGATTATAATATATTGCTATTGCCCATTGATATTCACAGCTGCTTATGTAGGTTATTTTCCAAGCACTTGAAGATTTAAAAATTTCTTGACTCATGGACATACAGAAGATTCGGTTAGCCTACTCTACTTTTTCGATGAACTCGAATAATTAATAATAATTAATGAACTCTTCTGTTAAAAACTATTTTTTAACAGTGATCGCTTTACTTGGTAATAATCCTTACATTTTCTGATATACTCTGTAAAAATAAAAACAAGATTTCACAAAGTAACAATACTTATTATAAACTTTATTGATTTAAAACTTTAACTTTATAATAAAAGTTTGCTACTTATCTGATTGTAATACATTGCTATTGCCCATTGATATTCACAGCTGCTTATATAGGTTATATTTTTCCAATCAAATGCAAAATGAAATAATCTGTATATGTTCTATATGTAAAAAATACTGACATGTTATTATGTGTAATAAGGTTAGGTCTACCAGATACGGGTGTGTATATATATATATATATATATATATATATATATATATATATATATATATATATATATATATAAATATATATATATACACACATATAACCGGAAATCGGAAGAAAACGATATATATTGTAACAGGGCGAATAGTTTTCGGAGCGAGAGAGTTTTCGGCAACGCCGAAAGCTTACCTGTATGCTCTCTCTCTCGCTCACACTGCTCCGCAACGACGATGCCTTCCTCGGCGCTGCTCGTCGAGGACGATGCTCGCCTACGTTGCGGCTCGAGCGGCGCCCTGGCAGAGTTACCGGCTCTGCGCGCGCTCGGTGCAATGCCGTTCGCTGACTGTGTACAACCGGGTAACTCAGAAGTTACCCGGGAATTTTAATATCGTGTGTGTGACTCTACGCGTTCCTTAATGAAGGGGGAAACACGCGCGAGTACCTGGGGCTCAGATGATCGCCGAGGAAGTCGGCGATCCCGCGGAGGCGGCGGTATCCGAGGTACTCGTAGGAATAACGGCGGAAGGGAAGGGGGCGAAATAACAATTCGCGAACTCTTAATTAAGAAATATAAAAGACCGTTTTATTATCTAATCATAAGAGGAGTTTACAAAAGAACAGGATAATGAGCGCGCCGCGGTCTCTACTTCTCGCGAGGTCGAAATGCCTCGCGAGTCGCACGCGTCGCGGATGTCGCGCGCAGATACACTCCCGGAGACGAGGTGCACCACTCGTCTCCGACGCTCTCTACCTCGCGCGTCGAGGCAGGGTCTCGCTCGCGCGTAGGGGGCCTGCAGGCACTAACCTTCCTTAGGTGTCGACGGAGTCGGGCTAGAGAGCCGTCTCCTTATCTCTCGCGCCCGACGATGTGGACCTCTTTCGTAGCCTTGCTCCCTCTCCTTTCTTTCTCTCTCTTCTTTCTCTCTCTTCTTTCTCTGCCTGCTTTCTCTCCTTGCTTTCTGCGTGCGCGCACCGAATCGGCAGAAACTTGACTGATCGTTCTCGCGCGCACCGTTGCCGATCCGCCCTCCTCGCGCCTGCGCATCCCCGCTTCGCTCCTCGATGGCTCGAGTGCGTGGTAGTTTGCCCGCGGATTCCGAACTTCGTTACACCCCCCTCCCAGACGCGACGTACTACCCCTGCTCGGCGCTCTGGATGCATAACATGCGAAGTTCGCACGCGTGGGTGGTAAGGGCATGCTAGGTTAGGAGCGGAGGTGGGAGAAAGAAAAATAAGGCGAGACTAGTATCAAAAAAAAATACGGCCCGTCCAGGCCTTTATTAATGGGCTACAAGGGGGGTACTTTGTGTAGCCGGTGGCTGCTGGACCCCGGTGTTCCAAGATTTATATCCCCTCTTGGGGAGGGTGTGGTGAGGCGAAGATTCCCTCAGCGCCTCTTATACCACGGGTCCTTGGGATCGTGGCTCTGGAAATTGGGGCACTTCCAGTGCATCTTGACCCCAGGCTCCCCGCAGAAATAGCAGCGACGGCCATCCGGCGCTGCTTGGGCTGGTGCTGCCCGTGGTTGGCGCGGCGCCTGGCTCGCGGGGCGAGCGGGCGGTGGCGCGATGACGGGGCGGCTGGGGACGAGGAACGCGCGTTCCTCGGCGCGTCGAGCCCGCGTCTGCGCGGCCTCCAGGCGCATCTGGGCCTGCCTCGTCACCTGCTGCGCCGCCTCGACTTCGCGGCGCGCTTCGTCTGCCGCGGCTAGCGCGGCGCGGCGCTCGCGCACGCCCTTGCGCGCCGCCTCTTCGGCCTGGGCCTCCTCGCGCCGCTGCTTCACGGCCTTGGTCCAGGGAGCCGAGAATTCGCCCGCCCACCGCGAACTTGAGTGGAACTCGTCCCACTCGCGGAAGGCGGCGGCCTCCATTTCCCTGGCCCGGCGCGTGACGTCGCGGGCCTCCCGCAATGCCTTCTCGAGGGCATCCCAGCGCACCTCGAGAGGCTGTCTCCGGCTGGAGAGGCCTCGTCCCTGGGGCGGCGACGGCTCGCTAGCCAGGGACGAGAAGGAGCTGGGGGTAGCGGAGGAGACGGACGGCGGGGCGTCGGAGACTCCAGCCGTTCCTCCGATGGCCCCCTCCTCTTCGCTCTCCTCCGTTGTGGAGCCTTTTGGGCTCGGCGGACGCTGTGCGTGCGGCCGCCGTAAGCCCGGCGTCGTCGCCGGCCCGAGCGGAAGGGATGGCGGGGATCCCGCCCCTTCAGCCGCCTGCTCGGTTGCCGGCACGGCGAGCGGTGGACCGGCGAGGTTGTGGAGCGCCGCCAACACTCCTCGGAGCAACTCCGCTGCTTCGCTCACGGCGGAGGTGGGCACCAGCGCCGAGTCCTCTGGATCCATTCTGAAAATGAGGAAAGGGAAAGGAGGTTAGACGGAATCATCGGGTGCCCAAAATTAAAATGTATGTTATACTGCCGCGCGAGACTGCGTACGCGTCCGCAAGGGTAGTATGGTCGTCGGATCGAGAGTATTCGCCTCATTGCGTGAGCCTTTGGGTCGTCCGCGCGATTTCGCAGCGAGGTTCTTTGATGGGCTCGCCGCTATCACGCGTATAGCAGTCGGCCTTACTACAAGCCGTACCGCCTTCCTTGGACGACCCGGGTTACGCCTGGGGAGAGGAGTAGGGGCACGTAAGTTTTCCGCTTCGCTCGCTGGGTTCTCAAGCGGTACGCGATCGGAGATTGCTGCGGCGCCGTCGTTTCCGCGATCTACTTGCGAGTTATTCTCGCTGTCGCTCGCTACTGGCGGGTCGCACATCGCCACAATCGCTGCGCTATCCCTCGGCGGTTGAGGTTTTCCTCCGGCTCCTCATCTGAAGGCGTTACACCCACGTAAGGCTTCAGATGCTCGGCGTGAACTAATTCCTCATCGTTTGCGTCGAGCGCGCGTATGCGATAAGTGTTAATGCCTATTTTGGCTATTATCGCATACGGCCCCGCGAATTTCGGTGCCAGTTTCGCCGAGATTCCTTGTGCGGCAGACGATAGGATCCGGTTTCTCTTCCAAACATAGTCTCCTGCTTGGAAGAGGGGCTCGCGGTGTTTTGCATCATAATAATGCGCTTGCCGCTCTTGTTCGCCGTCGATGTGATCGGCGACGGCTCTATTCAATTGATTGAGGCCTTTCATCCTCGAGGCCCATTCCTCGACTCTCTCCTGGCTCGCTCGTTCTTCGGCTACGCGGTCACGAGCTCTTTTGGCCGTTCCTGGGGGTAGGGGTCGCCGCCCGTAATTCAACATTGCGGGCGAGAATCCGGTACTACTATGGGCGGCGCTATTGAGCGAAAACACCAGCTCGGGCAGATTCTCGTCCCAAGAGGCGTGTTTTTCCTCCACAAAAGCGATTAACCGGGTTTTGAGCGTCCGGTTTACTCGCTCCACCGGGTTGGCTTGTGGGTGATACGGCGGTGTCACCGTGTGGTGCACCCCCAGGTTCCGTAAGTACTCAGTGACGGCGCGGTTTTTAAACTCCGTTCCATTGTCACTGAGAAATACTTCCGGCGTGCCAAAACGTAAAATCACTCTCTCTTTCAATTCCTTCAAGATAGATTTTGCGTTCGCCTTCCGCAACGGAATAACCTCTACCCATCTTGAGAATAAATCTTCGAATACAAGAATATATTCGAAGCCGCGTTTGCTCTTGGGTAGAGGACCCATCATGTCGGCCGCCACCACCTGCCATGGGCGCGATATGTCGCGTTTTCCCATTAAACCGGCAGGAGCGCGTTGCTCGACTTTGCACTGCTGGCAGACGAGACACTCGCGCACGTATTTACGTACTGCCTTGTACATGTGTGGCCAGTAGTAAAATCTCGTAGCGCGATCGTACGTTTTGTCTCGCCCCAGGTGTCCCGAGGTCGGATCGTCGTGGCTCTCAGCGAGCACTTACTGACGACCCTCCTTCGGTATGACAGTTTTCCACGCTTCTTCGTCCCCGACCGCCGCCTCTATGAGTTCGTCGGGGCGATAGTAGAATAACTGTCCACCTAATAATTTCCAGCGCGGGTATGCGTCTGGCTCTCGCTGCAATTTCTCTCGCCAAGAGGTATACCATGTATCGTCCGTCTCGTTTGTCAGATCGACTGCGGCGAGTGACGCATCTTCCTCGTCGCCCTCGAACATGCGAGATAGAGCATCGGGGACGTGGTTAAGTGCGCCCTTCCTGTGCTCTACCTCGAAGCTATGCCCTTGCAGTTCGAGTGCCCACCGCGCGAGCCGACCAGTTGGACTATGCAGGCTGTGTAACCAACGAAGACTACTATGATCGGTGATCACTCGAAAATGGTAGCCCTCGATATACGGCCTGAATTTTCCAATGGCCCAGACCACCGCGAGGCATTCTCTCTCCGTCACGCTATAGTTACGCTCCGCGGATGAGAGTGTGCGACTCGCAAATTCCAGTACTCTTTCCTCGCCATCGATTATTTGGAAGAGTACTGCGCCGATGCCTGTATCACTCGCGTCTGTTTGAAGAACGAATTGTTCTTCAAATTGCGGGCGAGACAGAATTGGGGCAGGCGCAACAAAAGCCTTAATCTGATCGAAAGCTACTTGTTGTTCCTCTGTCCAATCGTAGCGGCGGTCTTTTCTGGTGAGTCGGGTTAGTGGCTCGGCCATAGCAGCGAAATCTTTTAGGAACTTCCTGTACCACGAGGCCATTCCTAGAAAACGCCGAAGCTGTTTTAGGTTCCGTGGTTCAGGATAGCTTATTATCGGCGCGATTTTCTCGGGATCGGGACGAAAACCGTCCCGATTAACGAGTACGCCCAGGTAGCGAACTTCCGTCTGGCCAAACACACTTTTCTCTCGGTTAATAGTGAGATTAGCCTCCTTTATTCGCTTGAGAACGTGGCCAAGCCACTTTACATGTTCTTCAACGGTCTCGGTGACAATGATTATATCATCGAGATAGGAGAAGGCATAGGGTTCCATTTCAGGACCGATAACCTTATCGATTAACCTCTGAAATGTTGCACCTGCCTGCGAGAGGCCATACGGCATGCGCGTGAACTGGAATAATCCCAGTCCAGGCACCGTGAACGCCGTTAATGGGCGAGATTCTTCCTCCAGCGGAATCTGGTGATATGCGCTGCTTAAGTCCAGAGTCGAAATATATTTTGCGCCTTGTAGCTTCCGCAAAATCGCGTCCATATATGGGAGCGGATATGCGTCAGCTCTGGACACGGCATTCACCTTCCGGAAGTCGATGCAGAATCGATATTTCTCGAGCGCTTTCCGCACCATTACTACTGGACTCGACCAAGCACTGGTCGAGGGCTCGATTATACCCGCCTCCAGCATCTCTCGTACCTGAGAGTGCATGATCTCCTCGAGTTTCTTGGAGACGGGGTAATATTTCTGTTTGACCGGCCGAGCCGAGCCAACAGAAATCGCGTGTTCGGCCCACGTCGTGTGGCCGAGAGGTTCATCCGTCTGGACAAGCAACTGGTCGAGGAGTTCTTGGAGTTGTTTCTTCTGCACCTCCGACATCTCCTGGAGACCGATCGAAGCTAGCTCCAGAGTTTCGCCAAGAGAAACGCTGGCTACTTCTAAATCTACCGTTTGCCCTGACACGCTCACGGTCAGCTGATTTTTCACTGCATCGTGAATCATTCCGAATGTCCGAATGAAATCAGCGCTGAGGTAGCACTCTAAGGTTTCGTCCGCGAGCACGGCGACACGAATCTCCTTTTTTATGCCTGCTACCTCGAAGGGGAGCATTACATACCCCGCGATCGCCACTGTATGACCGCCGGGGACTTTTGCTTTCCTTCCGTGGCTTGATAATAGCGGGCTACGGCACGCGGATGCTAATTGCAACCCGATCGAATCCATCACTGTTCGTGCCGCGCCCGTATCATATAAGGCGCGTATTCGGCAACCCCCGACGTTAACTTGGAGCCACCATCTGGCCTCCTCGTCGGGGTTAGCGATCGGTGCGTTCTCTACGCTGATCGCTGTAGCTGATGCAGCTGATTCGTCGCGCGGCTCCTCCTGAACGGTGGAGGCCGCGACGGCGATTTCGGAGGGAGTCTTCTTGAGTGCGGGCGTCGTATAGACTCCTACTACGCACCCGATTTCCCGTTTCCCGCACACGTGGGACAATTGTACGTCCGATAGCCAGGCAGACCGCAGCCGTAACAATGAATACCCTCACTGTTACCCTTCGGTTTCACTGCGCTGCTATCGGGCGATTTTTTCCTTTCTGCTTGCCGAGGCCGCGGGTCGCGCTTCGGCGAGCCGCCTGCTGACTCTCTCTCTTTTCTCCTCTCCCTCCCTTCTTTTTCCCCTTGGCGGGAGAAGGTTTTCGAGAGGGCGGTGGAGTCTGCTTCGGGTGCAGCGCTGGCTGTAGCGCCAGCCTCACCTCTTCCGCGAGCATTTTGGACAGAGCTGCGATCCAATTCTGTCCAGTTCCCTCCGTTACCGGCGGGTTCATATGCCCTGGAAGTGCGGCAACTTTCAGTGGCGTATGTTTTTCTTTCTTTCCCCGAGGGTTATAGGCAGCCTCGGGGAGGAGGCTCTGTTCCGGAGGCGGTGGTTCTCGATAAGATTTTTCCGCCTCGAGAGTAAGCTCGGCCTCGACACTCAATTCCAATAGCGTGTCGATGTCCTCGAAATCAACTCTCCTCACCATGCGTTGGAGATCTGGCCGCAAATTGCGATGTAAGGTGTCTAACTGGTGAGAAAGTGGGAGAGGTGGCTCGATCTTTTTCATGATCGAGAGTAGGCAGGTGATGAAGTCGCGCACCGGTTCTTCTCTCCCCTGTGTGCGCGATGTTGCCTCTTGCAGCACCCGTTGTTGGAATCTGCGGTTCGCGCCGTACCATTTACGTGCTGAAGCGCAGAATTCGTTCCACGTGGACCAGCTCGTCTTATTATTCTGGTACCACGTGGCGGCGACTCCCGCGAAGAGTTCGGAGAGAGAACTTAACATCTCTTCCTCTGACATCTTCGCGAGGCTTCGGCATTCATCGACACGGTTTAAAAACACGTCGATGCTCTGCCCTTTCTCGCCGGTATACTTCAGCCCCCATTTTCGTGCGATGTTGCCGACGTCTCGCTGATTATTTCGGTTTTGCACCGTATGTCGCGGAGTGCTGGCATCAAGCGCGTTTGGGTCGCTGCGCAAATCTCTCGAATTCATCCGATTCGGGAGACCCCCCCCCCTCCCAGGCTCCGCCTAGTAGACGATTGTGCGGCGTCCCTTGGGGGGGAATGAGCGGTTGGCCAGACGTCGGTGGTGTATGCAGATAGGTGTCCTGCTCTTCCGGATATCTGAATGTCAGGGTATCTTGGAAGCCCACCTGACGTTGCCCGCTCTGCGCCTGGTCTAATCGCGTGCTGCACGCAGCTCCTTTTGTCGCTAGCTGCGTGAAGCTCTCCATTGCTAATTGCAATTTGGACTGATTGTCCGAGAGTTGCGTGACCTTCTGCGTGAGTTGCATTAAAAATGCCCTCAATTCCGCAGGGATTGGCAGATCCTGCGTTTCCGCCGTTGCTAGGGTGTGCTGTTGTGGGTGGAGGGTTGTACTTGTCTCCCTCTCCTTAGATCCGTCTTCTCGATCCGTCTCGTTCTCCGTTGTTTCCGCTGGTTCCTGTTCCATCGAGCTTCTTTCCGCTGCGCGCGTCTCGATTTCGAGACGCGTCCGTTCCAGCTTGAGTTTTACGACGTTATCGTCGCGGACATACTCAAGTGGATGCGGTTCATTCTCGTCTGAACCGCGTGCCCATGGCGTCTCGATTTCGCCATTGCAGACTCTATCGATGAACGTTTGGCGGAGGTTTGCTCTCGCTACCCACGTCGTGTGTTCATCGAGGTCTGCATTTGTGGCGATGAACTCGTCTGCCGAGTAATCCCCGAGCAGCCATCTGCTCGCGCGGTCTAACTGTTGAAATCGCGCGCCAGATGTTTTCAACTCCATCGCCTTGAGATATCTATCTATCTCTTCCAGTGAGAGGCACATACACCAATTCTCGAGTGCTAGTTGTGCCGCCATATTGGTTTCTCACTGGAATATTTATGCGAAAGAGAAAAAAAATATAAAACAGAAGAGCGAAAAAAAACTGATCGCAAGTAGATTTTTCGGCTCGTTCGCTCCGCAATTTACAGCGTGTTGTTACTCAGTGCGTCGATTGAGTGCGCGTATTTTCCTAATCCCTGGGCGCTTACAATCGCGAGTTACAGAAGAAAAAAAACTAAACTGTTCCTCAATCTGTCGCACTGAGTAAATTCGCGAGCAGAAACGACAGCGAAACACGAAAAGAGTGTTACGCTTAAATATTTACTTCGCGTCGTATTTATTTTTACGAAAATTTACAATGAAGAACGAGAATAATTTTCGTCCACGCGGCCAAAATCTTCTCGCAAAACTTTAGTCTGCGAGAAGTTCGCCTTCTCTTTCCACCGCAAAATAATAAAATAAATTGTGGAAAGAGGGTGCGTTCGGCAATTGTGTCGCGCGATAAAATTCGGCGACACCCCGTTTAAAAGTCGTTGAAAGAAAACAATTCACTCGAAAAAAGAATTTTGAGTGCCTTAAATTGCAGGGTATTCTACAAAAAGTGCAGACGTAGAAAGAAATCGCGCTTGCTTTTCCCCTGATTTTGTTGCTCCTATATAACAGCGAATATATCAAAACCAAAATCTTCTCGCAAAACTTTAGTTTGCGAGACGTTCGTTTTCTCCTTCCACTACAAAATAATAAAATAAACTGTGGAACGAGAACACGTTTGGTATTTGCGTCGCTCGTCAAAATACGGCGACGCTTTATTTAACCGTTACTAAAAAAAACAAAATTTTCTTGCACACGTGAGGCTATAATAAAGGGCCACACGAGAGATAGAAATCTTGCTGATTTCCAAAAAACAATAAGGCGGAGAGAGATTAAATGGTTGAAGAAAGAAGGAAGGAAAAACCAAAAAAAAATTTTAAATTTCCTTCCAAAATCACAAAAAAAAATTTTAAATTTATTTTCAAAAGTACTAAAAACACAAAAAAAAATTTTATTAATTATTATTATTTATAATTTTTATTAGTTATTATTATTAATAATTTTTATCCCTTTAAGTTAATAATTTTTAGTTTGCAATTCTAATAATTTTTAATTTTTATTGTTAATAATTTTCCTTAATTGATTAATTATTGTTGGATTATTACCAACAATAATCTCTCTTTCCGTCTTTTGCTATTTATCCGAGCAAACAAATAAGGTTTTAGAACGAATGAATATATCTCCTAGTTGTTTAGCTATATCGCTAAACGACTTACTAATTGATTATAAACCGAATTAGTATGAGGGAAAAGCACAGCTGCGAACTTTTGCGTAAATGAGCCTATATATCGCGAGGTCCGAATTATTTTCGTTTCTGCTCGCGATATAATACTTGTTGTCGAAAAGTATTTTCATGGACTTAGAATTGTCTACGACACTCTCGCACACATACATACACTCTCACGGTCGAACGATCGCGGTGTCGGCTGTGTTGCGAGCCCGCGCGTGTTTACAAACACGCGCCGCGCGCTATCCTACTGTACCTATCCACACGTACGGGCGCCAGTTGTAACAGGGCGAATAGTTTTCGGAGCGAGAGAGTTTTCGGCAACGCCGAAAGCTTACCTGTATGCTCTCTCTCGCTCACACTGCTCCGCAACGACCATGCCTTCCTCGGCGCTGCTCGTCGAGGACGATGCTCGCCTACGTTGCGGCTCGAGCGGCGCCCTGGCAGAGTTACCGGCTCTGCGCGCGCTCGGTGCAATGCCGTTCGCTGACTGTGTACAACCGGGTAACTCAGAAGTTACCCGGGAATTTTAATATCGTGTGTGTGACTCTACGCGTTCCTTAATGAAGGGGGAAACACGCGCGAGTACCTGGGGCTCAGATGATCGCCGAGGAAGTCGGCGATCCCGCGGAGGCGGCGGTATCCGAGGTACTCGTAGGAATAACGGCGGAAGGGAAGGGGCGAAATAACAATTCGCGAACTCTTAATTAAGAAATATAAAGACCGTTTTATTATCTAATCATAAGAGGAGTTTACAAAAGAACAGGATAATGAGCGCGCCGCGGTCTCTACTTCTCGCGAGGTCGAAATGCCTCGCGAGTCGCACGCGTCGCGGATGTCGCGCGCAGATACACTCCCGGAGACGAGGTGCACCACTCGTCTCCGACGCTCTCTACCTCGCGCGTCGAGGCAGGGTCTCGCTCGCGCGTAGGGGGCCTGCAGGCACTAACCTTCCTTAGGTGTCGACGGAGTCCGGGCTAGAGCCGTCTCGTTATCTCTCGCGCACGACGATGAGGACCTCCTCCGTAGCCTTGCTCCCTCTCCTTTCTTTCTCTCTCTTCTTTCTCTCTCTTCTTTCTCTGCCTGCTTTCTCTCCTTGCTTTCTGCGTGCGCGCACCGAATCGGCAGAAACTTGACTGATCGTTCTTGCGCGCACCGTTGCCGATCCGCCCTCCTCGCGCCTGCGCATCCCCGCTTCGCTCCTCGATGGCTCGAGTGCGTGGTAGTTTGCCCGCGGATTCCGAACTTCGTTACAATATATATATATATATATATATATATATATATATATATATATATATATATATATAAATTTTACGTCTACATATTACGTATATATATATATATATATATATATATATATATATATATATATATATATATATATATATATATATATATAATTTTACGTATATATATATATATATATATATATATATATATATATAACCGGAAGTCGGATCGAATGGAAAAACATGAAGAAATTTTAGAATCTGAAACCAGACGTAAAATTTTTCACTATTTAATATCTCTAAAATGAGAACATCTTTTTACATGAAACTTTTTGTACAACATAGTATAACAATATAAAGTATCTTTTTATTTTATTTGAGTTAATATAAAAGCGTTGAAAATTGCAGGAAATATTTCAATTTCTCGGGCGCCCATTTCAAAGTATATGTAGTGCGGTCGCCCCTCAGGCTCTTTCTACATTGGACAGCTACTTGCCTTCGGAGCGCTCCCGCGCTCCTTGATAAATATTAGAAGTAAAAATTAATTAAAGGGCTCAATAAATTATGTTTGAGGAAGCTACGCGCCAATGAATTGGCAGCGTTTTTTTAATTGTCTACAACTTTCTGGATTTTGAATAATTTTTAATTTTTCTTTCGACGAGTCGCCATGAAATTACTTAGGGGGTCAAACACCTTTATGAAATGCCCTGAAAATATAAGTGTTAATTATTATTATATGTAAAAGTAATGTTTTGAATGTATATTCAATTTGTAATCAAATGAAACCAAAATAAAAATTTTTTGATCGATTTTATCGAAAGATATGGCCATTTCTAAATGTTGTCTCTCCCGTCACCTCCATGTCCAGGAACTGCATATATTTTGATGGGCCCGTAGCTGAAAATATCCATGTAGATATTATACTGATTTCCATTTGAAATTCCAAATAGAATCCATATAGAATCCACATTGATTCCATATAGATTCCATATAGATTCCATATGGAAATCAGTCCCAAAACACCCTGTGGATCTCCACATGAAATTCCATATGAATTTAAACATGGATTTTTATATTAATTTTCATATGGATTTCCATGTGGTAATTTAAATGTTTATAAAAATGCTTATTTACAAAATTTTTATATTTTTTTACCATATCAGTAAAGCATAAAAAATTATAAAATATAATTTCATCTTATGTAATTCTTCGAAAAGATTCTACAGTACTTGTTGTCAAAAATATGTATCCTAGTAAAAAAAATATAACAATTTTATAAATAAACATTTTTATGAACATTTAAATTACCATATGGACATCCATATGGAAACCCATATAAGAATCCATATGGAAGAATCGTTACGTTTTGTAAATGTGTAGAAAAATCCATGTTGGAATTCATATGGAATTTCATGTGGAAATCCACGGGGCGATTTGGGACAGATTTCCTTACGGAATCTATATGGAATCTATATGAAGTCAATGTGGATTCTATATGGATTATATTTCAAATTCCATATGGAAATCATTATAAAATCCACATCGATATTTTCAGCTGGGCCAGGTCTTAAAATTTTGTTATTTTATATCACTATTGACCGAAGAGTTATATGTATCCAATTTATTTAAGTAAATAATTTTTTACGGTCAAAAATTGCTAAAAAATCTTAAATTTAAGAGAAATAAAAAACTTCATAACTTCCTTTTGTTTAATTGACCTATTCTACTATGTAATGTAATGTAAGTCAAATGAAAGAACGTAATCAGATATTTTAAGGATATAGTATCAGAGTTAATCTTAGATACTCGCTTTTTGTAAATTAGTTATGAGTTAACCTTAATAATTCATTTATTGTTCTAACTAGCGTTACGTTTGCAGCATTGAGTTAATTTACCTCTCATTTGATTAGAGAATTTAAAAAAAAAAAACTCGAAATGTAATGTTAAGGCACATTCACAAATTCTATTATTTTCTCTTCTAGGTACCCCAAATAATAATTAAAACGGCGTGCATCTCATTTTTAAACATAGCTTTTTGTACTATGTGCTTATGCACGTGCGAGTAAGCGTAAAGAAATGAATGGAAAACTGCGTTACAACAGTATTCGTAATGAATTTCTTTCAAAATAAATCTTAATTTCGTTAGACACACCCGAAATTAGTTCCAGAAATTGTGTGTAGAAAAGAGAGCCACACTCAAGTTAGGCCTAATTACCGTTCTTTATATGAGATAAAAAAAGATGATCATTTTTTAGACGCGGGGCGCATTGACATCAGGTTCTTTAGAAGACCACAATTTAAGGGACGAAGGTACCGATTTTTCGCCAAAAAATCGATTTTTTTTTGTTTTAAACTATTTTTCAGCTATCCTTCTATCTGAAAAACTATTCCTATTGTCATAATTGTCATATAATTATTTAATTTCCCTGGTAGAAAATTAACCATAAGTTGGCCAGAATATGGTTAACCAACATATGATTAGCCATATTCTGGCCAACTTATGGTTAATTTTCTACCAGGGTTGATTTATCTCTATAAACAAAATTTTGCGTTTTTTTGCATTTTTTATAATACTTTTCTTTTTTTGACAAATCCAGTTCCTGTACAATTATAGCCCTCTAGGTCGCTAATTTCACTTTGAAACTACACAATTACTATTCAATTTTGATATTAAAATTTAGTTTGTTCATATAATTATATAAATAAAACGCCCAGCTATTATAATATACTCCATTTGAAATAAGCCATCGATCTCGGCCGTCTTACCGACTATCGCCCGTTCCTTACACGCAATAAGGAACAGGGAACAAGTACAGTATATGGGTTACTATATCTATATACATAAAATACAAGTCCTATTCTTCACACATATATATAGATATAGTAACTTATCTTATTTGCTGGATCTGTTTCCTGTTCCTTTTTGCGTATAACAGGCCTAATTTCACGTTTATTATTGAGTTGACAAAAAAATCGTATATTTTCAATTTTATTTTTGGAAATGCACACTTTATTTAGTAAGCGGCGTGCGCCGAAAAGTAAATACCTTTATAAAAAAAAGAAAAAACCTACCTAACATATCGTGGATAAACGAAAAATTGATAAAGGTAGAGACCCTAAAACGACAGTGCACGGAGAGAAATGTATAGCTAATACCGCGTGAAGCGAGTTGCTCTTATGGCTGCTGCTTTACCATGCAATATTAGCAAGCGAGCGGCTGCCATTGATGACGCAAACGCCAGCAATATTAGCACGGGAATTTCCACACTAAAAAAGTTAAAGGTTTCTGCAATATACGCTGGAAACCGTTGCGATTTGTGTGCGCTATTGTCGCTACAGGCGCACGATAGCGAGCATACTCCATTTGCATCGGATCAATGCGATAATCGCAATAGGCTCATGCGAACGAGTGTAACCTTCCGTGAAGTAGTGTGCGCGCATGCGGGCCTTCGCATAAGCTTAGTGCTGAAATCGCAACAAAGTCAAGCGATAAACGCTTGAATATGCCGTATGTTTTTTCCGCCAAGTCAATAGGAAAATCGTACCTCATTGGCGCAGAGGTCGTAGCTATATGTTACTGTTTTCATGTGGCTAAAGCCATGCAGTCATAGCCACAGCCGTTGCGTTTATAGCTACTAGAGGTCAGTACGAAAATCGTGTCACGATAATCCGTGAGACTATCGCAACAGATTTCTCTCCGAGTGGTGAAAAAAAACTAAATAGTCCTGTTGATGTAAGTGAAAGCTAAGAATTCATTCTGGTTCACAGGTTTCTTTGGTCATTTTTTAAATGACATGATTTGAAGTGCTTGTTCTAAAAAATGTGTTAGTGCTTCAATAACTGAGAGAAACGGATTGTTTGTAAAACTAGTGTTATATTGTAAAAATTGTCAAAAGTTTATAGGAGAAAATTATAGAATTCCCCGTATGGAATCTGCAAATAATAGATAAGTAGTATTTGTGGTGAACCGAAAAGCTATAGAATCTACGAATGATATTGGATTGGGCGACACTGCATCAAAGAAGTTTGTACTATCACATGTGTACAATTACAGCAGCGAAACTAGATCCTGACTCTCCAGAATATAACTTTTGGCTTGACGCTCATAAGAGTAGTCAAGAGTGTAATGCCAATTATGAGGGTGCTTTGGGTAGTATGGAAGTTCAGCCTGCTATGAACATTAGGAGTTATCTGGTTCGAAAGAATGATATGAGGTATATAACACTTTTGTCTGATGGAGAGACCAAATATCTGACCACAGCTGATGTCCAAGGGCTCTTCGTCGTGGTGCTTTGTAAATAAAGGAGAATGAGATTGACAGTGATTATCCAGAGTGTTTTATTTATTCATGTATTTCTAAATGTATTGGTAAGCTGAAGTATAACAATCTTAATCCACAAAAAAATAATAGTACTAGTCCAAGTTTAACAATTTCATTGCCGTTTCATAATAGTATATTACGATACGTGTGACTAAAGTGGCTCTTTTTGGCACGGCGTGAGGTTAGTGCCTGAGCGCAGCGAGGGCGCTAAACGCCGTGCAATGAAGAGCCACTAAGTCACGAGTATCGTATACTATTTTATAGCACTGCCTGTCCAAAGCCCGCTTTCACGCCTATCCGTGGCTAAAGTAGTCCTTTTTTGCACCGTGAGGTTAGCGCACGAGCGTAGCGAGTGTGATAAACACGGTGCAAAAAGGGACTACTTTAGCCATGGATAGGCGTGACTAAAGTGCGGGCTTTGGTCACACCGTGCTATAAACAATTTTTCTATGCTTGTCAATCAGCATTTAGGAAGTTTAATATCCGTTGTATACCACTAATGAGTGATAAACTTAATAATATTGTCAAGTTAGGTAAGGACAAATCGGAAAAATGGATGGAAACAAGTATTGTTTATAAATTCCAATGAAGAAAAGAACTGATGAACACAAAAAGACATCTTTAGAAAAATTGTTACCAATTCCTAAACATTTGAAAGAAAACCCTTCTCATAGTTTTGATTTTGAAAATGTACAGATTGTGGATAGGGATATTAACAAATACAAAAGATTAATTTCAAAAATAATTGACATTAACACACATAGTCATACCATTAATAGACAAGAAGATACACAAATTTTGAGCAAGCAATATCAAAGAATTTATAGATTTCTCACTGATTCATAATTCATTTACTAAAACTTATTTATTTGCAAATTTATAAATTTATTTACAAAAACGGTTATTAATTAGTCTCATTAATTTTGTTCCATTATGTACATAGTAAGTTAATTTTGAAATGTAACGTTGACCTTTGTGTGGGAGTATTATATCTACATAGTCTACATAGTCTATGCGCGTGTTAATTACAGTGTTCTCGTTTACTCACTCATCAGTGTACTATCAATTCTCGATATAGTATGACCTATCTATACAATATGACGGGTCATTGTGGATCGCTATGTATATACTTTGTAATTTACTATTACCGTTGACGAGAGAATTGTATTCTCATAATTCTAGGACTACAATGTGATCTACCAAGTATTATTAATTTTATTGTTATGTTATGTGCTCATTAATAATGTTTAGCAATCATATGTAATTTCGAATTTTAATTGAACTCATTCGTTATTATTTTTAATAAAGATCTGAAGAAGCTGGAAACCAAACCAGCGAAACGTTGTCGTGATGAAGATGTGTTAAGTTTTTTGTTATCTGGGTTGACTCTTTTACCTTTGAAAATTCATTCTAATATATCAGAGAAGCTTCATTGTGCAAAGAAACCAAAACAAGCCAAGCGTATAGACGACGGAGCCGGTGAACATTAACAGGTTGTTTATTACGTAATTTACACAATTTTTCATTAAACTATGTTCGCTTATGTTTAAAGTTATTTTTAAGCATGATTAGTTTTTGTAATTATTTGTGTTGTTTTACGCAACCGGTTTTGTTGTACGGATTTAGGTTTTTTGGATTCATTTTCTAGAATTTATTTACTGCAAAATTACATTATATTAGACTTTTAGGTTACACTTTAACTTTAAATTCCTGTTCCATCATAAAATCATTAAAAGTACAAGATTTTTAATAAGGAAAGAGTAACTTCCCTGTTGAAAATATCCATGTGGGTTTTACATTGATTTCCACATGGATTCCACGTCGATTCCATGTGGAAATCAGTCCCAAATCGTCCTGTGGATTTCCACATGGAATTCCATATAGATTTCTATATGAATTTTTCTGCAAACATTTGTAAAACAAAATCCGTATGGATTTCCATGTAGATTTCCATGGAGAAATCCAGATAAAAACGATATGATCCATATAGATTTCCATATGGATTTCCATGTGGTAATTTAAATGTTTATAAAAATGTTTATTTATAAAATTTTTAAATTTTTTTACTAGGGACACGTTTTTTACCATATCAGTAAAGCATAAACAATTATAAACTATAATTTCCTCTTATGTAATTCTTCGAAAAGATTCTACAGTACTTGTTGTCAAAAATATGTATCCTAGTAAAAAGAAATATAACAATTTTATAAATAAACATTTTTATAAACATTAAAATTATCATATGGAAATCCATGTGGAAATCTACATGGATCATGTCGTTTTTACCTGGATTTCCCCATGGAAATCTACATGGAAATCCATACGGATTTGGTTTTACAAATGTTTGTAGAAAAATTCATATAGAAATCTATATGGAATTCCATGTGGAAGTCCACAGGACGATTTGGGACTGATTTCCACATGGAATCGACATGGAATCCATATGGAATCCGTATAGATTCCATATGGATTCCATATCGATTCCATGTGGAAATCAGTGTAAAATCCACATGGATATTTTCAACAGGGTTATGACTTATTAGCAATGGCCAAAACAAAATCAGTTTCGAATAATATTGCAATGAAAATTTGTGTATTCGGTTTCTAAAAACATGTACCTAAAAACTGGTACACATTGATCAAAAGCCATTGCGCAGAATGTTAACTGAATATATACCTTTTTACAGGTGTTTTAGCCAGTGCAGCTCATAAAGTCTCTAAAATTGGACCAAGAGAAACTTTTATCCGCTATTTTTTGTATATATTTGAATATATTTCCCTGAATAATAATAAAAAATTGGCCTCTTCTGTACCTTCTTCCCTTAATTGCTATAAGTGTCACAATTATGATCGAGGTCACATATTGTTCGCCTTCTCAAGACGAACCCACTTGCACACCCGAAAATTATAAAAACGAAAAAGTTTTACTTCCTCCTAGAGGAAGCTTTGTGATAGTAAAAAAAAAAGTTTTTGAGAAAATGTGTTAGGAATGTTGTTTAACAAATTTGGAATCGAAATACCATATTTTTAGAAAACGTCCGTATGGATATGCGTGTGTGCGTGCGTGCGCGTATGTGTACGTGTGCGTGTGCGTGTGCGTGTGCATGTGTGAGTTTGTGCGTGCGTGTACAGGCGATAACTTTTGAACCGATCGACCGATTTATATCGGAAAAGACTTATTCTCTTCGTTCGGAGGAGAGAGCATAACCTACTTTTTGAAAAACGATTTTGAATTTTTCATTTTTTTGATTTTTTAATTTGTTTCAGCCAGTATTACTTAATAAACTAAATTTTTATTAAAAGGTATTTAAATTGCCTACAATTTCTTTTTTTTTAATTTAAATTATCTCTAGCCTGTCATTTGTTATTAATGAAAATATGGTTTATATTTCTTTAATTAATATCCCAAAAACTTTTTCATTTTTCCACTCAAAATTTTTACCAGTTATTGCACTTATCGAGTACAACGTTGTGTTCAAATTTGAAAAGGTTATGTTGATTTTTTCCGAGAAAAAAATTATTTTTGAAAAAATGTGCGTTTTCTTTCCTTTACGATAACAGGAGTAGAAGTCAATGAATAGTTTTGAAATTTGGCAGAGAATTAGCTTTTTATATCTAAGGAGTCAGTTCATTGCCCAAAGAAATCTAACTGTTGGGACCAAAGATATTTGAGGTTAAAAATTTTTTATAAATTTCTTACATATGCATTTTTAGGCACAACCGCTTCTCGGGAGAGCCTTATATTTTCGTCAGGGCGAAAATTGTAAAACTTCAAATTCTAAAAATTTACAACATAAAAACTATTTTCCACCCAAAAGAAGTACATTTTAAGCGTTTTCAGAGATGTATGTATGTCTGTACGTATGTATGTGATCAAGTAACCCGATTATCTCAGCGAAATTTCGACGGATCCAAACGGGCTTTGGGGAATATACTCATCTAATTATAAGTAACTGACAGTTCTCTACCGAGCCAAATCGATCGACAAATAAAAAAACGCCAAGGCAAATAAAAATTTGAAAAAATCGATTTTTAAGCATACAGTGAACAACATTAAATTTAAGTCAAAAACAACAAATGCATCTGCTAAAACTAATTAAAATACGTCTTTTCTACATTGAACATTTTTTTCTATGAACAATGTGTAACAATGTAATAGCGAAAAAATCGCTAAAATCATCAAAAATAGTCGTTTTTTTGCTATTACTTTACAGGATTTGAATTTACACAAAAATGTTAAATACAAAAGTTATAGATAATATTGAAACAAAACTTTTTTCTATTCCACATTTTTTTGTACGATCAATTCCTGACGAGTTAAATCCAAAAAAACGGTTTTTAATGCCTAAATGTACATAAAATGGCCGATTTTCGTTTATAACTGAGCAGAATTTGATTTTACACAAAAATTTTAAATGTAAAAGTTATAGATAATATTAAAATAAAACTTTTTCTATTGAATATTTTTTGCTACGACCAATTCCTGACGAGTTAAATCCATAGAAACGATTTTTAACGCCTAAATATACCTAAAATCGCCGATTTTCGTTTATAACATAGCAGAACTTAATTTTATACAAACAAAAGTTATAGATAATATTTGTCCCGTCTAACATTTTCATGTACAATCAGATCCAGACGAACTGAACTTATAAAAACGATTTTTTAATGCCTAAATACACCTAAAATAGCTGATTTTCGCTTATTATTCAACAGTATTTGACTTGACACAGAAATATTAGGTATAAAAGTTATAGATAATAATAACAAACGTTTTTATTACAACATTCCCATGTATAATCAATCCCTGACGATCTAAACCTATAAAAACGATTTTTAACGCGTAAATACACCTCATATAGTCGATTTTCGCTTATTATTTAACAGAATTCGATTTGACACAAATATTTAATATAATAGCTATAAATAAGATCCGAAAAATCAGTAAAACATTCCAAATATTACATAATTATAAAAATATAATAAAAATATAAAATATAATTTGATGTTGAACTAAAAGAATCAAAATTATGTAATATTATATAAACACATATTGAAGTAATATTATATTTACCAAACAAAACATGTGTAATGTATGGGCTGCGAAAGGGATGTTTTTACTCACATACGTTATACACGATAAATTACTGATGTTCACTGATTTTTCAAATTTATTTTTTTCAACAGGTTCAGTACGGCATGAGTCAAATATGACTTGTGAATTCTGCCATATTCTTTGAATTGTTGTAAAAGAAAAAAACTTTTGCCCATAACGCTTTTTATATCAGAAATAATAATATAATAATCTGAAAATTTCTTTGATTCTTTTTTTACTTTAACTTAACTTAATGTACTTTTTCTTATACATTATCCGTACTGAACCTCTTTAAATACATAATTTCTCTAATATTCGAGCAGAGGTACATTCATTGAAGTAAATAGGTTACGCCTGGACTTTACTAATTATTAAAATACAAAAATTGATAAAGAAATATAAAAATCAAATACAAAAATCTAATATAGAAGTAAAATAGATATAGAAATAAAATTTAATATCGATTTTTTAAGATGACAAATTGCCATATACAAAGAAGTACCTACCCGACTACCCCAACTACAAACAACTACCTACCCGAACTGCATTTAACCACACACTTAGCACTTTTATCATATCCCCCAGTTCCTAATTACCTATTCCCTCATATTCTAAACCACTGACACTCGAAGATCACTGATGGAGCTGCAGAAGCAGTAAAGTGGGGCTGGACGGCTCAAGCTGGTACTACTCCATGGATGCCATCCGCTGGAGTAATCCAGTCAGTAACTACACTCGGTGCGAAGACTGTCAGAGACCTTGGCTCATGTTTCACTGTCAGGGACAGAATCAGCCTGGGAGTCGACCAAGGCACAAACATCAGATCACCCACTACTCTGGCAGCCAAGTGAGGAGAGATAAGCATCTAAAAACAACATATAACTTATAAATAGATGACACAAAAGAACATTACCATACGAAAGAAGAGTCTGCTGCAGTGGTCGTTGTTCACTCTAGCTATCAAAGAGGTTAGGAACATAAAAGAGCTTACCAAAACTGCTCTCGTCGTCGACCCCGCTGCACTGCTGTCTCCGACGAGTCACCACCAGCAGACGGTCACGGCGAGAGGGACATCCATCAGGAAGCCGTACTACAGCAGTCTGCTGTCATCGCTGGGAACGCCGGGCGTCGGAATTGTATCACATTCACATACGCTGATACGCACACAGCAACGCAAGACGGCAGACGGTGAGACGGGCCGTGCGCCCGTGTTGCGACAATAGTACTTCGTGCAGCCGCTCATGCACGCAGCGCTAACAGTTAAGGCGCGGAGGTCGAAAGAATATAGCCAGATAATAGCCAGATGCCAGATTCTCGAGTGGCTTAGTGCTGACTGCTGAGCCTATTTCTTCGTTTCCTCAATTCTCTCCCTTTCGCCGCGTTAGAGCGTGTGTTTACTTATGTGTGTGATGTGTGCGCACCGGCCGCCGCGAGTAACTTTTCGAAATTGAGATTGTACTGCACGTGGTATAAATTCGTCGGGATACGAGTTAACTTTTGTACTTTTTTTTAATTAGGAACCCACAAACATCGCTTTTATTTCCCCTGTAGTTAACATTTCATGCAAAGCGTCGTGTGAGCAGCTGACGTCCATCTTTCGTTAAAACTAAAGACTGTTGGAGTTTTCATTTCGTTCAGCGTAGCCTACTTCCCTATTTACCGCAGCCCGACTGCGGATTACAATTTATGTACGTTTTACTTACCAAGTTATAAAAAAAAATTGATAAATTATTTCGACATTCATACCTACCTATTTTTTTCTATTTATCGTGAAACTAATAAAATGTTACATTTTTCGAAAGGATTCGAAATGTAAACGACCTTCGGAGAAGTGCGGTCGTGCCTATAATTTAAAAACGAAGTTTTTACATAGGGAGGGGGCGGGCGACGAGCGAAGCGTGGAGCAGGTGTGTGTGGGGGCGGGGGGGTTGGCGTGCCGAAGGCAGGGAGGGGGGCTCGGCTCCCCTAGTTAAAAATGCAAATGTGTGCGTGCGTGCGTGCGTGTGTGTGTGTGTGTGTGTGTGTGTGTGTGTGTGTGTGTGTGTGTATGTGTGTGTGTGTGTTTTTGTGTGTTCTAAATTTGTCCGCAGCATAACTCGAAACTGGCCAGAGATATCAAGTTTATCTTTGGCAGATATTTAAAGCTTATTTTGAAGTTGTGTAGGTTCAATTATATAGTTGATCAGATAATATTAAGTCGTTTAAAAGAAATAAAGAAAAATATCGGAAAATCGAAAATAATTTTAATTGTCTCTGGGTTTAGATATCGGTGGGAATTAGGCCCATTTTCTGAAAAGTCATGAAATTACCTATCAATGAGTATTTTTGTCGGTCCAATCGGATATTATGAAGTCGGTTAAAAAAATAAAGAAAAATATGGAAAATCGAAAATAATTTGTTTTGGCTCTACGTTTGGATATCGGTCGGAAGTAGGCCCCCTTTCTGAAAGGTCTTAAAATTTCCTATCTATTCATATTTTTTTGGCCCGATCCGATATTATTAAGTCGGTTAAAAAAAAATAAAGAAAAATATGGAAAAATCGAATATAATTTTTTTTGCTCTGGGTTTGGATATCGGTCGAAAGTAGTTCCATTTTCTGAAAGATCTTGAAATTTTCTATCTACCAATATTTTTTTCGGCCCAACCGGATATTATTAAGTCGACTAAAGAAAATAAAGAAAAATATGGAAAGATATGGTTTGGATATTCCCAATTTTCTGAAACGCCTTAAAATCCCCTATCGATTCATATTTTTGTTGGCCCAGTCGGATAATAATTACGTCGATTAAGAAAAATAAAGAAAAATATGGAAAAATCGAAAATAATTTTTTTTCTTTGGGGTTTGGATATCGGTCGGAAGTGGGCCCCTCTTCTGAAAGGTCTTAAAATTTCCTATCTATCCATATTTTTTTGGCCCGATCCGATATTATTAAGTCGGTTAAAAAAAATAAAGAAAAATATGGAAAAATCGAAATAATTTTTTTTCTTCGCCGGGTTTGGATATGGGTCCGAAGTTGACCCATTTTCTGAAAGGTCTTAAAATTTCCTATCGATCCATATTTTTTTCAGCCCAACCGGATATTATTAACTCGCTTAAAAAAAATAAAGAAAAATATGGAAATCGAATATAATTTTTTTTGCTCTGGGTTTGGATATCGGTCGAAAGTAGTTCCATTTTCTGAAAGGTCTTGAAATTTTCTATCTACCAATATTTTTTTCGGCCCGACCGGATATTATTAAGTCGTCTAAAGAAAATAAAGAAAAATATGGAAAGATATGGTTTGGATATTCCCAATTTTCTGAAACGCCTTAAAATCCCCTATCGATTCATATTTTTGTTGGCCCAGTCGGATAATAATAACGTCGGTTAAATAAAGAAAAATATGGAAAATGGAAAAATCGAAAATAATTCTTTTCCTCTGGGGTTTGGATATCGGTCGGAAGTGGGCCCCTTTTCTGAAAGGTCTTAAAATTTCCTATCTATCCATATTTTTTGGCCCGATCCGATATTATTAAGTCGGTTAAAAAAAATAAAGAAAAATATGGAAAAATCGAAATAATTTTTTTCTTCGCCGGGATTGGATATGGATCTGAAGTTGACCCATTTTCTGAAAGGTCTTAAAATTTCCTATCTATCCATATATTTTTCAGCCCAACCGGATATTATTAACTCGTTTAAAAAAAATAAAGAAAAATATGGAAAAATCGAATATAATTTTTTTTGCTCTGGGTTTGGATATCGGTCGAAAGTAGTTCCATTTTCTGAAAGATCTTGAAATTTTCTATCTACCAATATTTTTTTCGGCCCGACCGGATATTATTAAGTCGACTAAAGAAAATAAAGAAAAATATGGAAAGATGTGGTTTAGATATTCCCAATTTTCTGAAACGCCTTAAAATCCCCTATCGATTCATATTTTTGTTGGCCCAGTCGAATAATAATTACGTCGGTTAAGAGAAATAAAGAAAAATATGGAAAAATCGAAAATAATTTTTTTCCTCTGGGGTTTGGATATCGGTCGGAAGTGGGCCCATTTTCTGAAAAGTCTTGACATTTTTTATCTATCCATATTTTTGTCGGCCCGATCGGATAATATTAAGTCGGTTCAAAAAATAAAGAAAAGTATGGAAAAATCGTAAATAATTTTTTTCATCGCTTATATAGAAATTGTACTTTACCATTCTAGAGCTACCACTACGAAATTAAAGAAAAAAAAACGCCTGAATTGGAGGATATTTGAAACCTTCGCGGAGTTATATGGTTTTTGAAACCACTCTATGAGTTGGTGGATTTTCGAAGTCTTCGCTGAGTTGGTAGGTTTTTGAAGCAAACTCAAAGTTAGCAGGTTTTCGAAGAAAAGGCCAAAGATATTTGGAAGAAATGCAATTAATTTATAAATTCAATAAATACTATGTGATAATACCTTAAACTTCTTAATTTGCAATTTAATAATTGCTACATAGCTATTTTAAATATAATTTTCTTGATCATTTTGAATAATTGTATTTATGGAAAATCAGATATGCAGAAAGAATGAAATTTTATATTAAAATGTACATTTAAAAAAATTATTTGATGTAATTTATCAATTCTCTTTTTGAAATCATTCTGCTAAAGCAGTTAGCAGCGATTATTATTTTGTCATCATTAATTTTGAAAATATCATTTTGTGTGGTAAATGTTTCAGAAAAAATAAGTAAATCTGCTTGTTTTAACTATCGATCATTTATTATGTAATGTATATTTTTATTTAATGATCTAATATTTTGATATATAATTATTAATTTATTTCCTTTAATATTTTCGTTAAATGATAGTTTTAGATTTTTATTTAATTCTACGTCTTTCATGACGATATCTAAATTATTATCAGATTTTGTTTTATTTAAATTTCTAAATTTTCCAATTATATATAAATCTGATAATTGTCTAACTCTACTAAAAGCAACATAAAACAATAATCTGCTTTTGAATTTTAAAAATTTAATTAAATCTACACATAATTTATCATAAGTTTGTCCTTGACTTTTATGGACTGTTGAAGCTTCTGCTGGTATCAAAGGAATTTGTTTTCTTATTAATTGATGATTATCTTTAGTATTAACCCTGGTTAAAAAGCCCGTTAAGGTTCGGAATGAATCGGAACGATTTTTTTTCCGATCCTTTCAGATCCACTAAGGACGCTTCCGAACCTATGTGGAGTGGAATTTCCGGAAAATGGTGAACCTTTCCGAACCTTGTTAAAAATAGATTTTTACTTTCAGTGCTATGAATCGCCGAATTACGAAAGTCTTTTGCCTACAATAATTTTTTAAACGATTTATTTCTCTATTTAAAAATTGTAAACTTATCCGATCCATCCAGTTCCTTTCCGAAATATTTAAGATGAAAATAATTTCAATATGCTCTTTAGAATAACGAAAATTTGAATGAAATACGTTGATTAGAGCAAGAATAAACAATTTATAGATTTTCTGAACCTTTCTGGTTTCATGCTAATCTTGAAAAATTAACCTATAATGTGATCCTTAACGATCTTTTATGAAATTTTATCTATTATTATAAAGATAGAAGTGATGCTGATAGAAAAATAAAATACATAAAAATGCATAAGGAATCATTGAGAAAGTAAGTATAGCATAATATCAGTTTGTTAGATTTTCTTTAAACTTTATGAACCATTACGAAAGTTTCTGGATTGTTATGAACCTATACAAACTATACCGAAATCGATCGAATATCAATAAAGTTTTTCCCTTTGTCATAATATATAATTAATTCTAATAAGATTATCGTTTATATATAAAATGCAGATAATAACACATGAAGTATTTTTTTTATTTAAAACTTTATTATTGAACTTCAAAATTATGTTTGTATTATGTTATGTATTATTCGGCATGTCACCGTTTTGCTGTGCGAAAGTCACTTCCCACACCAATTTTGGTTTGGAAATTATGTAATTGAAATTTTATTTGTAACACGTATGCGTGCTTGCACTTTTCTACGGAGAACTCGCTTGTCCCCTCTATCTGGGTTTGGTAACTACTTGGTTGATAATTTTATAGATAGGTCGTCGTTATGCCTCCGATTTTCTGTAGGGAACTCGTTCCCACCCGCTTATTTGAGTATAGAAATTATTTAGTTAAAACTTTTCTTGGAGCCCATCTGCTTGCCTCCACTTTTCTGCGTAGAACTAGCTTCACCCACCTGTATGGGTTTGGAAATTAGTTGATTGATAATTGTATCAGATTCCATCTGCGTACCACTGATTTTCTGGAGAGAACTCAGTTTCCCCGTTTACCTGTGTTTGAAAATTATTGGATTGATGATTTTATAGGTAGCCCATCGTTGTGCCCCTGTTTTTCTGCAGAAGCTCGCTTCCCTCGCTTATTTGGGTTTATAAATTATTTGAGTGAATCTTTATTTGGAGCCTGTTTACGTGCCTCCACTTTTCTGCGTGTAACTAGCTTCACCCGGCTATTAGGGTTTCTAAATTATTTGATGGATAATTTTATAAGCAGCCGTTCTTTGTGTCTTGTTTTAATATAAGGAACGTACTTTCCCCACCTTTTTGAGTTCAAAAATTATGTGTTTAAAAATCAATTTACGGTAGCTTGTCGGCATGAGAATTCCCCTTGAATTATTTATTTTATTTATTGACCTTACAATATTGTCTTGGAATCTTGATATTCATCTCCCAGTGCACACGGGTATTTTTTACCACGGGTATTATTCCGGACCTTTACAGATAAATTGCGGATAACTACAGGCAAATTACCCCCAAATTCGTTTTTTTGTCTATATTTTGTACGGTAGTGTCCTGCTATCTTAATGCCCGAATCCATCTCAAATCAGGTGGTCCGCGTATGCCTATGTCACCTATAATTTTTAAATTAAAATATTTATGTTCTTCTCCATAAATTATTTGACATGTATTTTTTAACTTTTTGTTTCATCAAAATTTTACGTGATGCTGGAATAGCGATCACTAATGGGATAAGACACAACCAAATTTTCACGCTTAACACTTATATATAGTGTGTAACGGACTCTTTACTCCCGACTAGCCGATACAAATATATATATATATATATATATATATTTCTGTTCACCGCTATGTTTCAGGACTTTTCATTGGTTTACCGCTATGTTTCAGGACATTTGCATGTTTTCAGGACTGTACTGAATTAGGAATATGTTTACCGCTACCTTTCAGGACATTTTTGTATTATTCAGGACATTTAGGGTTTCTTTCACAACGTTTTTTTTCGTAAAATTTTTCCGAAATCAACGTAAAATACTGCGGAACTGAAAGGGGCGCCGCAGGCGTCGTGGTGTTAGTCAACACCCTGAGGGATATTATTTCTTTAGTCACTTATATACTGTTTAACGTTTTATACCTACTTCTATTGCAGAAAACCTGTAGGTGTCCTGGAAGGTAGCGGTGTACTAAGTTATATATATATATATATATATATATATATTGTAACGGGTGCCGATATAAGTCGCGAGAATCACGTATACTGCGTCGCGAGATTCGAATAGCGCGTGATTGCTAGCTGGGCGAGAGCAAAAAATGGGCTTTATAAACCCCTTTCGAGAAATGTATAATATATATATATATATATATATATATATATATATATATATATATATATATATATATTGTAACGGGCGCCGATATAAGTCGCGAGAATCACGTATACTGCGTCGCGAGATTCGAATAGCGCGCGATTGCTCGTATCGTGATCACTAGCGCGCGCCGCGGCGCTCGAACGAGGCAGACAAAGAAGAAGGCGAAGCAGCCGCTCTGTGATGAGATGGACGCCGCGGCCATGTAGACACGCGAAAGTAGTCATCCGTCACCGCCGCACATCATGTGGAGGATAGTGTGAGTGCGACGCGCCTCCACCGCTGCAACCGTGACCGCCACAGTGCCGCCACTGACGAGGAGTGGGCGACAGAGGCAGAGAGAGAGAGAGAGAGAGAGAGACCGAGGGTCCCTAACGTCACGAGGCCGGGGACAATGAGAGTTGCTCCATCCCCGTCCCGAATTGCAGCGAGTGCGAGAGAGAGAGCGGGTACTGCGATGGCTGGCCAGCCACGGGTAAGCTGAGTAGGCTGATCGTGGCATGCGTGCGTCCGCGACGGGCGCGTGGGCGATCCCCCCCGTCGCGGGTATTGTCGCGTATTAATGTTCCGCGGAGTCGTGTCCGCGTGCGCGCGTAGCGAGCGGGTGGCGTCCCGCCAAGTCTCGGCCTGTGCGTTTTATGTTTATTCATTGTCCGGGTTTCGCGCCCCATAGCGCGACTTATCATTCATTTTATTAAACCTTGTTTTTTATCTTAACTTGTCGAGTCACGAGTATTTATTGAGCGCACCTTAACCTATGCATGATTTCCCGAATACCGCCCTCTACCCTTTTCAGCAGCTGCAGCTAGTCGCAGGTATTGCCTCCTAGAGAAACATCGGTAGCGGGAGTAAGTATCTCAATAGCCGCTCGAGAGGTTAGACCGAGAGGTGTTGTACGCGTGAAAGACCGGCTGCGCTGGTAACGCTAGGTCATAGCGAGCAGCCGGTAGTTCGCGGGCAGCAGTTGGCAGCAGCGGCAGAGCGCAGCGCCGGTTCTAGGAGAAAGCGGCCTAGGCTTTCTACAATAGAAGCCGGGCTCGCATGTTCGGAACCTGTGCCGAGGCGCTTCTGCCAGACTACAGGTAATTCTACAACGGTGAGTTGCCCGGGCGTAGAATACCCCCGTATGTTACCCCGCGAACCCCTGAGAGGGATTAATACCCTCTCCATAACTGAACCCCGTTACAATATATATATATATATATGATTATTAATGCGAGAACGTGTGAGGTGAGCGTAAATAATAACAAGATCGAGTGCAAGCAAATTGGTTAGTTTTTTTCAAAGAAGGGTGAGAAATATAAAGCGCGCGTGTATGGAGGAGCGCGGCCGCGAAGGTTGCCCACCGAGGCTTTAGATGGGCGAGAGAGAGAGAGAGAGAGAGAGAGAGAGAGAGAGAGAGAGAGAGGCGGTCGAGGAAGCACTTAAAGTGACTGCGTCGCCGGTGCCTCGAACGGCTTGCTCGTGGTCGTGCCGACTCCTTGGCGCTCGTCCGCCCTGGCTTAGGTTGCTTTGTCCTCGTGATCAGCGAGGGCGCACAGCACAATGATTGTGCGCGCGGCACTACGCGGCGAAGCGAATACGCGTGGTATCCTCAACAGGGATAAGCGAAATCAAGTCCTGATCTTTTGCGGAAAACTCGGACGGTCTTAAACCGAAGATTTCGGTGTCGATCTGCGCGCTCTCAAGGCCAGAACGATACTAATTAGCGCTTTCTCTCTCTCTCTCTCTATATATATATATATATATATATATATATATATATATATATATATATATATATATATATATATATATATATATATATATTATACATTTCTCGAAAGGGGTTTATAAAGCCCATTTTTTATGTATAGGGGTTTATCGAGCCCGATTTTGATTATGCAACCCGGACTTCATAATATTACTAAATATAGGGGTTTATGCGGCCCGACCTATAGAGTCTATAACCCCAGGGGTCATCATTTCTTTAGTCACTTGCCATAGGGAACTCTGGGCTGTAGGTACTAATATGCAGTCTTGGGCTACATAAACCCCGATAAGTGTGTGTGTGTGTGTGTGTATATATATATTTATATTTGGGCTAGTCGGTGCATAGGTTCCTGCCTTACCGGCACTGGCTGCGACAATTAGTGTCGTATGTAGCATTGTACTGCCAGTACGATGATAGCCCGGCGGTACGGGCACTTGCTTCTCACCCGGGTGAATCGAATTCGATTCCCGATGTCTCCGCTTTACTTTCTTCATTTATTTTCCAAATCCTTAATTCGTTACAAGTGATATAACAATGATTAACAGTCAATATAAAGATGTTTATCTTTGTGCGTACATAAGTAATACACATGTACATGCGTCTACTTGTATGATTTTATGTACTAATACATTTGTCCTCTAGGTGGCTATCGTTTGACCAAGAAAACTTCGGTTTCTGCTATACATCACACGTCTAGTCTTTTTTAAAACCATTATCTTTTTGAAATTATTACATATTTACACCTTATCAACTCAACTACGATGTCTCAATAGTATTACTCAACGGACAGGATCAGATGTACAGATTTTTTACATAAGCACAAAAAAATCTGTTACAAATCCAGTTCTGTAACTTTCAAACAACTTGCGGATCTTGCTCATCCATTCAAGCACCTCAATCCTGATTTACCTTTGACACCCTTTACATATCTGTGTAAAGATCCTTTCAATCGTGCTTTGGAATTGGTGAGTAGTACTTGTGAATATTTAATATCAAAGGGTTTGTTCAATATACCACTCTTGTTAACAGTAACAACTTCAAATCTTTATTAACACACCTTCTTTTGTAGTACAAATCTCCTACGTGCTTTACAACCGCATCGTGCGGAGGCCGACAGTTGAGAGAGCTCCCGCTCGGCCGCTCACCAGTACAATCATCCGTGTGATGGCGCTGCGCATACATTCTCTTTCTCTCTCACACGCAGACATAAATGTACCTCATATCTTAATAGTACTGACAATGAATTTACAACGGACAATGAAGTTACCGACAACGTAGTCGATACAGATGAAGATTTTTTACCAAGTATTCCAGAACGCATCAAAGAATTTAATAATGAAATAAGTACATCTATCTTAGGTTCTGTATCGCCTCTTAAGAGAACAAATCTTATACGTGAAAAATCGCTTGAAAATTACGTAAAAAAGAAGAAAAAAATATACTTTCAACATTGTTTAATACTCTCGTTGTGAAGTTGAACAATGTTTATGACGTTTCAATAAAAGCAAATTAATCAACTGTATGCTGCTGTACAGAATGGGTACAAAATGTTGGTTTAGCTTTACCAAAGTCTTCTACGGTATTAGAAAAAATAAAAATTCTGCCTTTGCTACCCTCATCCTTAACGAAAAATTAAATTTCATCATTATTTCCAGACATAACAATATACATGATAGAAAGAGCGGAAAGTCTTGCACAAGAAAATGGAGTTTATTCGGAACCAGAAGCGTTATACGCAAGCCATCCAATTGATGAAAGGACTAAAAAAATTTTTATGAAATAATATAAATGACGATTTTAATTATTCAAGACAGAGTCCTAGTAACAGTGACGTTATTATCGTTAAAAAAATGATAAAAAAGAGAAGAAAGTTAAACGTTTTCTTACTCGAAGTCTGAAAGCAACGTATAAAGCATTTATAAATGATTATCCCGAATTAAGAATTGGTAAATCGAAGTTTTATAGTTTGAGACCAATGTATGTCTTACTTAGCCCCATCAAAGAAGTTTGTCTGTGTATCTCTTGCGCAAATTATGATTTAATTCATATGAGCTTAATTAATTTCAGAGGGAGTAACGTTACAGAGTTGGATGAAATTCGATCACAAATAATAAACACAACAATATGTTCTAACACACCCGATTTAAGTTATTTACAAGAATGTAAAATTTGTCCAGACAGTAACGGAATTACGTATCATCTTCTAAAACTGCAAGATATAGAAGGCATAGAACAAATTACATGTGCTTTGTGGGATAATGGAAACTTGATTAAAAAAACAGTGTCAATTTCTGCTTTTAAAGATGAACTTTTGGTTTGGACCATGAAGGTTAGTACACACATGTATGTAAAAAATATAAAACACAAAGCTATAAAAGCAGAAAGAGAAGATAATAAAAAAGTCCCACATCATTTAGTTCTTCAAATAGACTTTGCGGTAAACTGGGTTAATTCATAATAACGCTGTAAATAATAATAATAGTAAGGATTAATTATAATAAGGAAATCATTGGGTTAATGATCAAATTTCTATTTTCACAGCAGTATCTTATCAAGGAGATTTGACACAAAGTTTGGCAGTGATAAGTGATGACCGAAAATATGATTCTGCGTATGCTTTGCTAGCATTAGAGAAAATTATAATCTACTTGAAAATAAATTGTTGTGATTCAATAAAAAAAATTACCATTGTATCAGAAGGCGCCGCTAGCCACATTGAAAATCGCTTTGAATTATATAAATTAAAACGAAGACCATATGATATAAAATGGCTGTTCTCTGCTACTGTGCATGGCAAAGGAGCTGTAGATGGTATGGGTGGACTTATAAAGCATTATGCTATTTCGCATAAACTTCAAGAGCCCCATGAAAAATCCATTTAAAATACTAATGATTTTATAGAGCACGTTCAAAAATATATAAATGCAATTAAAATAATACATTTACAAAAAGTTGACATAGAAGAGTTTAGAAAAGTAAAAAATGTTGATTGGATTGCTACTTCTAAGTATCCTGGAATTCAAAAAACTCATTTATGGATTAAAGAAACAAGTAATGATAAAGAACATTGTTTGACAGCAAAGACCGCTGATCGTCCGCTTACTGAAGTAAGAACAATGAAGCAGGAAAACAAAGGAACTTATAAAAATAAAATTCCAAAAGACAAAAATAAAATACATACTTATTTGTACCTGTATATTACTTACGCAAAATCACATTAGTGATCGCTATCCCAGCGCAAATGCCCTGAATCTCACAAATTCGTCTAGATAAGTATTTGCGTCCTCTATCACGACAAAAGAAAATTGAGCTAAAGAAAAATGGGGTTTTCGAGAAAAATGCATTTTTCTAAAATGTGCATAACTCGTGTATTTCTGAATTTTTTTTTTCAAATAACGTAAAGGACGTGAAAGAGGTCTCAAAACTGAGTGAAATTATGTGTTACACGCTTAAAAGCTTAGAAAACTGATAAATCAGTAGCAGTTTGAAAATTATACTGAAAAAATTTGTTGTAAGTAAGAATTATCTCGGAGAATTTTACGGGATCGCTGAACACATGAAATTTTGATGAAAAAAAAAACCGCTTCTTCCAAATTAATTGATCGTTCCTATATGTACAGTATAGATTTGAAATATAAAAATTCATTGGCACGTAGCTTCTTCCAAATTAATTGATCGTTCCTATATGTACAGTATAGATTTGAAATATAAAATTTCATTATTCATTATAGTTTTTTATTCGCGATTAGTCTAAATATTTATTCAAACTCAAAATAATTGTCCTGTTTACCTCACTAATTTCATGTTTCTACAGAGCTCGCTGTAAATTAACCTCAAAAAAAAAAAAAAAAAAAAACAAAATTAATTAAACAACACTCGCACGTATCGCTTATCATTTCCATTTTCTAGTAACATATACATATAACCTTTCCCGAAAAATTACTATTTGAAATATAGTTTTAACATTTTTAACATTAAATATCTCTGAAATTTATAAACTAATTCTTTTACACTAAAAATTTATATAATAAATAATATACAAACTCTACACTTCCATCAAATATAGATTACCATCAAATTTCAAAGTAATTAAATTTTAATCTACTCATTGTGCGACATAGAAAGTAATGTCAAGAAATACTAAAATTTTAAATATCAAATATCTCAAAAACTAACCATATAATCTGGATGAAATTTTAGATAGATATTGCCTATATCGCATACAAAGTAGTCTATAAATTTCAAAATGATACATTATGTCGTCATTGATAAATTACGATTTTGAAAAATACGTATAAAAATTTTAACCTTAAATATCTCTAAAAATTATGAGACAATTCTTTTACCTAAACGACTTATAGTATAAACATATAAACTCTACATCTCCACAATATTTCAAAATGATTAAATCAATTTTTTTTTCTCTAGTTATCATACGACAAAGAAAATGACTTTGCAAAATACGAACATTTTAAATATCAAATATCTCAAAAAGTAATCGAATGATGTTGATGAAAATTCGCACCTATATTATTTAAATGAAATACAAAATGGTCTATAAATTTGGAGCTGATACATGGAGACGTTCTCGAGAAATTATGATTTGAAAAGAAGGTTAAAAAATTTTAACGTCAAATATTTTGGAAACATATGGACCAATCCTTTTGTCCAAAGAAACAGACTGAATGGTAGTCAAAATATACCCCTAAAAGAAATTTCAAAGCGATTAATCCTGTTTTACTCCATAAAACATGCGACATAGAAAACTAGAAGACTCATTTTTTCCATTTTTTAATTTTTTACCCAAAAACTAGCTTTTACAGATTATAGCTATTTATATTCTACATTATCATGATTTTTTTCAAAAAAATTGATCATTTCGTTTGGGAGTTATGAGCTTTAAAAAAAAACACGTTTTTGTTAATAACAATAGAACCGTAGTAGCTAGAGAAATATTTTTTTTCGGAAAATATAGGTATTTTTATCCTCCTTCGACTAGCATTATTCCGATTTGAATATTTAAATCCGATCATTAAAAAAACTCAAAAATAAATTTTTCGAAAACCAAAATTTCATCATAAACCAAAAACGAATCAGTGAATCCTAAAAAATTATTTTCTTCCCGAATTCGCAATAAAAAAAAAAAAAAAAAAAGAAAAAAACAGAAGAAATGAGACTCGCCCTGTAAGAATCGATCGATAGCGTAACAATTTACCAACAAATGAGATACAAAATATCCGATATTTGTTTGTTGAATTATTCATGATATAAAGAAATTTCTTAATCCGGGGGATGGTCAGGTATCAGCAATAGGCACAATTTTAATTCTGCTAATTTGATACCTAGCACATCTTGAAGCAATAAATTATCAACATATTATGTCGCCTGTTCTGTCAAGAAATGTTTTATTGTTGAAAAGTTACAACTGGGACGGTGCTAGCTTAAGTCTTGCGGTAGCACCACCACAATATCTCGGAAATGGCTTGAGCAACAAAATAGAGATTACCGTAACAAATTAGCAACGAATTTGCAACAAAATATTCGACAGTTGTTTGTTGACCCTGTTGAAAATATCCATGAGGATTTTACACTGATTTCCACATGGAATCGATATGGAATCCATATGGAATCTATACGGATTCCATATGGATTCCATGTCGATTCCATGTGGAAATCAGTCCCAAATAGTCCTGTGGACTTCCACATGGAATTCCATATAGATTTCTATATGAATTTTTCTACAAACATTTGTAAAACAAAATCCGTATGGATTTCCATGTAGATTTCCATGGGGAAATCCAGGTAAAAACGACATGATCCATATAGATTTCCACATGGATTTCCATATGGTAATTTTAATGTTTATAAAAATGTTTATTTATAAAATTGTTATATATTTTTTTACTAGGATACATATTTTTGACAACAAGTACTGTAGAATCTTTTCAAAGAATTACATAAGAGGAAATTATAGTTTATAATTTTTTATGCTTTACTGATATGGTAAAAAACGTATCCCTAGTAAAAAAATTAAAAAATTTTATTAATAAACATTTTTATAAACATTTAAATTACCACATGGAAATCCATATGGAAATCTATATGGATCATATCGTTTTTACCTGGATTTCTCCATGGAAATCTACATGGAAATCCATACGGACTTTGTTTTACAAATGTTTGTAGAAAAATTCATATAGAAATCTATATGGAATTCCATGTGGAAATCCACAGGACGATTTGGGACTGATTTCCACATGGAATCGACGTGGAATCCATATGGAATCCGTATAGATTCCATATGGATTCCATATGGATTCCATGTGGAAATCAATGTAAAATCCACATGGATATTTTCAACAGGGGAATTATTCAAGATTTAAAAGAATTATGTAAGTTGGGTAATGGCGGGGTACCGGTGATAGGCGCCATTTTGGTTTTTGAGATTTTGAACCTAGTCTATATTGAAGCAAAAAATTCGCAACAAATTACGTAACCTGCTGCGTTGAAAATGTTTTGTTGTTCAATAGTTACAGCCGTGGCCGTGCCAGCTTAAGGTGGTTCTCCTTCGACTCTCTAGTCAAAGCAGTGCTAAATGTAGAAGTTACCTAAACTTTTAAAAACCCATAGTTGTAATGTGATTTATTTATTTAAAATGATAGAGATAGTAAATGTATTATAAATTCCTATGAAAGTATAAAATAAGGCAAGTATCTAAGTTTTTTCAGTGTAATCTATAAAATAATAATATTTATGATTTTTTTAAATAAATCAAATAAATACTAGTGAAATAGTCTTTTACTTCTTTGAGTCAATATATGCTCAACAAATTATATGTAAATACATTCACATTGTTCACTGCAAATCAAACAAACGAAAGTTGTAAAATCAATTTTTAATAGTCAAGTAATGCAAACAACTCTCCAAAACCATCACTGTATGACTGTTCTCAGAAATTTATTCAAATTTTTTCATCCTCCTATACAAATTAAACACAAGAAATACTGAAATCAATTTATTGTAGTCAAGTATCGACATAAAACTTTTTGTACGTCGCATGTAAAATTACATTTTGCGGCCTGATGGTAACTTCAAAATTATTCAGCCAATGGGCACAAAGTCCTATTTAACGGCCAAGAGTCGTAATAGCTCACAGTACATCTACAAAACTGCGTGAAAATTATTTTAATTATATAATTATATGTATAATGCCTCCTTTTCATTATTAAAATTCATAAGAATTTTTTCAAATATTTACAAAAAGTCAAAGCCTATATAAAAAAATTACATAGTCACCACCACATCTTATTGAAAAAATGCTATAACATTACGCATCTTGGGAGGACAAGAGAAGTGTAGAGATGCTCTAGCAAGGGGTGGTCCTGTGATCTCTCATACATACTTGGCAGGCCCAACGGTTGGTAGTTTAAGGTGAAGTTATGGTCATTTTCATATAATTATGCATTGTATACATGTATGTTTAGAGATGGGTTAAAATGTGTAAGTGGATTTCTTCTACAAATTAAATAATGGTGCATGAATCTATCACACTGTTTTTAAGTAGAAGTGCAATAGGATACAAAATATAGGTTAATTATATAATGCACGTTTAGTAAAATGTAAAGATCCTTTGAGTACACTATAAATTTATATGAATTTTTTATTTTATCCCATTTAGAAAAAAGTCGGACCCAAAGAAAACACTTCGAGTAATGAAAGTTAATCATGATTCTAGACATGTATAGGAATATAAATGGTTCCAATTAAAAATTGGAGTCAATGTAATTATTTATGGTGGACTTATATAGATAAACATGGTCCATTTATGCAAAAATTTATGCAAAATGACCACCCCTTGCTAGAGCATCTCTACACTTCCCTTGTCCTCCCAAGATGCGTAATGTTATAGATTTTATTTCAATAAAATGTGATGGTAACTATGTAATTTTTTTATATAGGCTTTGACTTCATGTAAATATTTCAAAAATTCTTATGAATTTTAAAAATAAAAAGGAGGCATTACACATATAGTTATATAATTAAAATAATTTTTGACCACGCGTATGTTAAGTGCGCAGGTTCTATAGATTTTTGTAGAAATACTGTGAGCTATTGCGACTTTTGGCCGTTAAGTAGGACTTTGTGCCCACTAGCTGAATAATTTTGAACTTACAATCAGGCCGCGAAATGTAATTTTACATCCGAGGTACAAAAAATTTTATGTCGATACTTGACTACAATAGATTGATTTCAGTCCTTTCTTGTGTTTAATTTATATAGGAGGATGAAAAAATTTGAATAAATTTTTGAGAACAGTCATGCAGTGATAGTTTTGGAGAGTTGTTTGCATTACATGACTATTAAAATTGATTTTACAACTTTCGTTTGTACGATTTGCAGTGAACAATGTGAATGTATTTACATATAATTTGTTGAGCATACATTGACTCAAAGAAGTAAAAGACTATTTCACTAGTATTTATTTGATTTATTTTAAACTATGGGGGCTGAGCCCCCCTGCGTGCCTTCGGCACGCCAACCCCCCCGCCCCCACACACACCTGCTCATCGCTTCGCTCGTCGCCCGCCCCCTCCCAATGTAAAAACTTCGTTTTTACATTATAGGCACGACCGCACTTCTCCGGAGATCCTTTACATTTCGAATCCTTTCGAAAAATGTAACATTTTATTAGTTTCACGATAAATAGAAAAAAACCGCTGCCAATTCATTGGCACGTAGCTTCCTCAAACTTAATTTACCGATTCCTTTAATTAATTTTTAATTCCAATATTTAAAATTTAATACTTCAGAAAGACAGAAATAACAAAACTCCAACATAATTTATTCAAATTTTTATAGATTATACATTTCCACAAAATTTCACATACATAAAATATATATCACAATTGCCTATAAATTTGCAACTGATATTTAGAGCTAAATGTCTAGACAAATTTTAACCTCAAATATCTCTGAAATTTATGAACCAATCACTTTGCCAAAAGAACTCATCCGAGAACTATCAATAATGTACCTCTACAATGAATTTTGAAGCGAATAAGATAATTTTACTCTTGTAATAGTTGAACATATAAAACTCATTTTTTTCCATTTTTCAATTTTTACGTTTTTGTTAATAACAAAAGAACCGTGATAGCTAGAGAATTAATTTTTTTAGAAAATATAGGTAATTTAATTCTCTTTCGAATACCACTCACCCCATTTAGATACATACAGCCGTTCTCGAGAAATTACGATTTAACAAAAATTAAAAAAAATTTTAACCTCAAATATCTTCGAAATTTATGGATCAATCCTTTTTCCCAAAGAACTCACTCGATTGGTATACAAAATCTACCCCTACAAAGAATTTCAAAGTGATTGAGCCAATTTTACTATAGTTATTGAACGACAAAAAAAATCACTTTTTTTTTATAAATTATTTTTTTTTTCTCAAAAAATAATGAATAAAAAAACGTAAAAATTTAGTAAGTTATAGTACTCAATATCGTTTATAATCAAAAAAATATTCATGTTAATATCTTTTTTTAATTTCGAAATATAACCTATTTACAAAAAATTACGTTTTCATCAATAACTTATGACGAAATATAGCTACCGACTTTTTTTTTTTTTAAATTGTAGATAATTTTATCCTACATACAGAGAATTCATGATATATAAACAATATTTGTTCTAAATATTAAAAAAATCGAAAAAAAAAATTTTGTAAATTAAAAAATGGCTATAAAAAAAAATTAAATTTTACAAAAATAGAATATTGACCCTAATTGTGGAAGCAAAATCTAAAAAAATGATCACCCTCCCGTTAAAATCGGTCGAGTAGATCATGAGTTATCAGCGTATACGGACACACACACACACACACACACACACACACACACACACACACACACACACACACACACACACACACACACACATCCATACGGACATTTTCTAAAAATAGTGTATTTCGATTCCAAATTTGCTAAATAACATTTCTAACACATTATCTCATAAACTTTTTTTTTACTATCACAAACCTTCCTCTAGCAGGAAGCAAAATAGGTAAGTATGTATGTCGAAATAATTTATCAATTTTTTTTTTATAAATTGGTAAGTAAAAAGTACATAAATTGTAATCCGCAGTCGGGCTGCAGTAAATAGGGAAGTAGGCTAGGCTGAACGAAATAAAAACTCCAACAGTCTTTAGTTTTAACGAAAGGTGGACGTCAGCTGCTCACACGACGCTTTGCATGAAATGTTAACTACAGGGGATATAAAAGCGATGTTTGCGGGTTCCTAATTAAAAAAAAAGTACAAAAGTTAACTCGTATCCCGACGAATTTATACCACGTGCAGTACAATCTCAATTTCGAAAACTTACTCGCGGCGGCCGGTGCGTATACATCACACATATAAGTACACACACGCTCTAACGCAGCGAAAGGGACAGAATTGAGGAAACGAAGGAATAGGCTCAGCAGTCAGCACTAAGGCACTCAAGAATCTGGCATCTGGCTATTATCTGGCTATATTCTTTCGACCTCCGCGCCTTAACTGTTAGCGCTGCGTGCATGAGCGGCTGCACGAAGTACTATTGTCGCAGCACGGACGCACGGCCCGTCTCACCGTCTGCTGTCTTGCGTTGCTGTGTGCGTATCAGCGGATGTGAATGTAATACAATTCGGACGCCAGGCGTTCCCAGCGATGACAGCAGACTGCTGTAGTACGGCTTTCTGATGGATGTCCCTCTCGCCGTGACCGTCTGCTGGAGGTGACTCGTCGGAGACAGTAGTGCAGCGGGGTCGACGACGAGAGCAGTTTTGGTAAGCTCTTTTATGTTCCTAACCTCTTTGATAGCTAGAGTGAACAACGACCACTGCAGCAGACTCTTCTTTCGTATGGTAATGGTCTTTTGACAGTGAAACTTGAGCCAAGGTCTCTGACAGTCTTCCATCCGAGTGTAGTTACTGATCGGATTACTCTAGCGGATGGCATCCATGGGGTAGTGCCAGCTTGAGCCGTCCAGCCCCACTTTGCTGCTTCTGCAGCTCCGTCAGTAATCTTCGAGTGTCAGTGGTTTAGAATGTGAGGGGATAGGTGATTAGGAACTGGGGGATATCATAAAAGTGCTAAGTGTGTGGTTAAATGCAGTTCGGGTAGGTAGCTGTTTGTAGTTGGGGTAGTCGGGTAGGTACTTCTTTGTATATGGCGATTTGTCATCTTAAAAAATATTTAAATTTTATTTCTATATCTATTTTACTTCTATATTAGATTTTTGTATTCGATTTTTATATTTCTTTATCAATTTTTGTATTTTAATAATTAGTAAAGTCCAGGCGTAACCTATTTACTTCAATGCATGTACCTCTGCTCGAATATTAGAGAAATTATGTATTTAAACAGGTTCAGTACGGATAATGTATAAGAAAAAGTACATTAAGTTAAGTTAAGTTAAAGTAAAAAAAGAATCAAAGAAATTTTCAGATTATTATATTATTATTTCTGATATAAAAAGCGTTATGGGCAAAAGTTTTTTTCTTTTACAACAATTCAAAGAATATGGCAGAATTCACAAGTCATATTTGACTCATGCCGTACTGAACCTGTTGAAAAAAATAAATTTGAAAAATCAGTGAACATCAGTAATTTATCGTGTATAACGTATGTGAGTAAAAGCATCCCTTTCGCAGCCCATACATTACACAAGTTTTGTTTGGTAAATATAATATTACTTCAATATGTGTTTATATAATATTACGTAATTTTGATTCTTTTAGTTCGACATCAAATTATATTTTATATTTTTATTATATTTTTATAATTATGTAATATTTGGAATGTTCTACTGATTTTTCTGATCTTATTTATAGCTATTGTATTAAATATTTGTGTTAAATCGAATTCTGTTAAATAATAAGCGAAAATCGACTATATGAGGTGTATTTACGCGTTAAAAATCGTTTTTATGGATTTAGATCGTCAGGGATTGATTATACATGGAAATGTTGAAAGAAAAACCTTTGTTATTATTATCTATAACTTTTATACCTAATATTTCTGTGTCAAGTGAAATACTATTGAATAATAAGCAAAAATCAGCTATTTTAGGTGTATTTAGGCATTAAAAAATTGTTTTTACAAGTTTAGTTCGTCTGGATCTGATTGTGCATGAAAATGTTAAATGGGACAAATATTATCTATAACTTTTGTTTGTATAAAATTAAATTCTGCTACGTTATAAACGAAAATCGGCGATTTTAGGTATATTTAGTCGTTAAAAATCGTTTCTATGGATTTAACTCGTCAGGAATTGGTCGTAGCAAAAAATGTTCAATAGAAAAAAGTTTTGTTTTAATATTATTTTAATATTTAACATTTAGATTTAAAATTTTTGTGTAAAGTCAAATTCTGCTCAGTTATAAACGAAAATCGGCTGCTTTATGTACATCTAGGCATTAAAACCCGTTTTTTTGGATTTAACTCGTCAGGAATTGATTGTACAAAAAATGTCGATTAGGAAAAAGTTTTGTTTCAATATTATCTATAACTTTTGTATTTAACATTTTTGTGTAAATTCAAATCCTGTAAAGTAATAGCAAAAAAACGACTATTTTTGATGATTTTAGCGATTTTTTCGCTATTACATTGTTACATATTGTTCATAGAAAAAAATGTTCAATGTAGAAAAGACGTATTTTAATTAGTTTTAGCAGATGCATTTGTTGTTTTTGACTTAAATTTAATTTTGTTCACCGTATGCTCAAAAATCGATTTTTTCAAATTTTTATTTGCCGTGGCCCTTTTTTTTTGTCGATCGATTTGGCTAGGTAGAGAACTGCAGTTACTTATAATTAGACGAGTATATTCCCCAAAGCCCGTTTGGATCCGTCGAAATTTCGCTGAGATAATCGGGTTACTTGATCACATACATACGTACAGACATACATACATCTCTGAAAACGCTTAAAATGTACTTCTTTTGGGTGGAAAATAGTTTTTATGTTGTAAATTTTCAGAATTTAAAGTGTTACAATTTTCGCCCTGACGAAAATATAAGGCTCTCCCGAGAAGCCGTCGTGTCTAAAAATCATAAATATTATGATTTTATAGATTACACTGAAAAAACTTAGATACTTATCTTATTTTATACTTTCGTAGAAAGTTTTATTCACAATACAATATTTAGCGCGGAGCGCTCCAAAAGCAAGTATCTGTCTAATGTAGAAAAAGCCTGAGAGACGACCGAGCTATTCATACATTGATATTGGTGCGCGAGAGTTTCATGAATTTTTTACGACTTTACGTTATATTTTATACCAAAATTTTTTATATCAATGGGTAGCTGCTTTAATGTACTACATGTATAAAAAATTTCAATTAAAAATATTATGTCGTTTCGATGTATTTATCGTTTATATACCGGGTGTCCCAGTGTAAAACCACCAGGCAAATATCTCGAAAACTAAGGGAGACGGAAAAAAACTTTCAATACAAAAGTTGTAGGGTTCAGAGGGGCCCAACTGATTGTGACCTTGGTTATGACCTTGAGGTCAATGATCAAGGTCATTTGAAGGTCAAATAGATTTTTTCAAATGGGAACCCCCACTTTTGACTTCGTGAATGGAAAGAGCGGAAAATTTTACGTTCTGATATGTCCTTGAGCCAAGGTCATGGTCATGGTCATGTTTAAAATCAAAATCAATCAACGCAGCAAAACATTCCCATAATTAGGCATACGAGACAAATTGTTAAATACAAAAGTTGTAGGGTTCAGAGGGGCCCAACTGATCGTAACCTTGGTTATGACCTTGTGGTCAATGATCAAGGTCATTTGAAGGTCAAATCGATTTTTTCAAATGGGAACCCCTATTTTTGACCTCGTCAATGGAAAGAGCGGAAAATTTTACTATTTTTACTATTATCAATATTTACCAGGGTTAACCACTTATATCAAATAATAACAAAAGTTAATAAGTGTTGACCACCTGTATCCAATAATGACCGGTAGTATTCAGCATTGATCGGTAATAGTCAATAATTATTACTGTTTACATGAAATTGTTTTCAAATTGAGCACACTTATATTGGCACAGAAAATTAAACTTTTTCGTTTTAAAATATTGTATGGTATAATAACATATTATTTCTTTTGTGGTGTGTTTTGATAAATAATTGCATTTATAACTAAAAAAGAATGCCTGACTATTCTGCAAATGAAATAGTTGACATTCTTCTTATTTTAGGAGAATGTCGACGAAACTATCGAGAGGCAACAGATTGTATCGTGCTCGGTTCCTTCAATGACAACATCCTGATCATACGGTAATACGTGACATTGAACTGCGCGGTCGACAAGGAAACTTCGAAGAAGGAGGACACTGAATGAACACGATTATGAAAATAATCCTCGCTTTCTTGCTGTTCTAGCCATGGTACATTTAAATGTTCATGTCAGTTTACGCGAAATCGAGTTAACTATGGGTATTCCAAGATCTACGGCCAGTAGATATTTACGATATGCGCGTTACCATCCTTACCACATTACTCTAAATCAAGCTTTAACTGTGGAAGATTATCGACGGAGAATAACATTTTGCCAATGGGCAACACAACAGATTACTGATGATGAAAATTTCTTTAACAATGTTCTTTTTAGCGACGAGGCTGCATTTCAGAGTACTGGTATGTTGAATCGCCATAATTGCCACTACTGGTCTCCTGTTAATCCTCATTGGATGCGAGAAGTTGATCATCAGCATCGCTGGAATGTAACGGTATGGTGTGGTATTATTAACGGATGTCTGATTGGACCTTATTTTTTTGAAGGTCACGTAACTCAACATACTTATTTACAGTTGCTGAGAGATGAGCTGCCACTCTTTCTAGAAAACGTTGATCTCCATACAAGGGCCAGAATGTGGCTACAACAAGATGGTGCTCCTCCACATTATGCCAGAATTGTCAGAGATTTTCTTAATGAAAGGTTTAACGGTCGATGGATTGGTAGAGGAGGTCCCGTAGCATCGCCACCAAGATCTCCAGATCTGACATCTCCAGATTTTTATTTATGGGGCTTCCTAAAAAATACAGTCTACCGCAACAGGCCAACTACAAGAGATGACATGATTCAAAGGATTACACAAATCTGCTTAAGTATTCAACGTCAAGTATTATTAAATACTGTTAGAAACTTTAAAAGGAGAATAGAATGTTGTCAACAAGTAAATGGTGCAACTTTTGAGCATCTTCTTCAGTAAATGGTGACCAAAACACTTGGATCCTATGACTAAATACACATGAACGTGGAATTTTCCAATGAATTTTTAGCTGGCCTGATCATCCCCGACCTTGCCTTAACTGTACGGGTCATCTCCGACCTTGCCTTAACTGACCGGGTCATCTCCGACCTTGCCTTAACTGGCCGGGTCATCTCCGACCTTGCCCTAACTGGCTGGGTCATATCCGACCTTGCCTTAACTGGCCGGGTCATCTCCGACCTTGCCTTAACTGGCCGGGTAATCTCCGACCTTGCCTTAGGTCACCGGGTCATCTCCGACTTTGCTCTTAACTGCATGGAAACTGACCATAACTTTGACCATGACCTTGACCCAAGGTCATATCAGAATTTTTCGGTTTTTCTATTTACGAGGTCAAAAGTGAGGGTTGCCGTTAAACAAAATTGATTTAACCTTCAAACGACATCATCCTTGACCTCAAGTTCATGGTCAAGGTCACGATCAGTTGGGCCCCTCCAAACACTACAACTTCTGTATTTAACACTCGTATGCGTAATTATGGGAATGTTTGGATGCGTTGATTGATTTTGATTTTAAACATGACCATGACCATGACCATGGCCTTGACTCAAGGACATATCTAAACGTAAAATTTTCCGCTCTTTCCATTTACGAGGTCAAAAGTGGAGGTTCCCATTTGAAAAAATTGATTTGACCTTCAAATGACCTTGATCATTGACCTCAAGGTCATAACCAAGGTTACGATCAGTTGGGCCCCTCTGAACCCTACAACTTTTGTATTTAACAATTCGTCTCGTATACCTAATTATGGGAATGTTTTGATGCGTTTATTGATTTTGATTTTAAACATGACCATGACCATGACCATGACCTTGACTCAAGGACATATCTGAACGTAAAATTTTCCGCTCTTTCCATTTACGAGGTTAAAAGTGGGGGTTCCCATTTGAAAAAATCGATTTGACCTTCAAATGAACTTGATCATTGACCTCAAGGTCATAACCAAGGTCACGATCAATTGGGCCCCTCTGAACCCTACAACTTTTGTATTAAAATTTTTGTTCCATCTCCCTTAGTTTTCGAGATATTTGCCTGGTGGTTTTAAAATGGGACACCCGGTATTTTATATGGTGGTTTTCAGATTATTATTTTTTTCTTTTCCCTCTCGATCAGCTGAAGGGAGAAGAGAGAGTGAGCGAGAGAGAGAGAGAGAGAGAGAGGGAGAGAGAGAGAGAGAGAGAGAGAGAGAGAGAGAGAGAGAGAGAGAGAGAGAGAGAGAGAGAGAGAGAGAGAGAGCGAATAACCTCTCTAACGTGGACGTTATAATTTACGAAAATGTCTTATATTCTTATTATAAAAATATAGAAAATCAAGTACCGCAGGTATTATCAGTTAATTTATATACGGAGTCACCGATGATATCTCTATGTCTATGTGCCAACGATGAAATAAGTATATATTAGAAGTATATTAAATGACTATATGAAATTAAAAGATAAAGCTGTAAAAAAACTAGATACTTTGTGTGCATTGTTTTCCAGGTGAACTTTGAAGTTTATACTTGCCTTCAGAAATAGTTTGTGGAAGAATAAAGAGGGGAAAGTCTATGGAAGAATAAAGAAAGAAAATTCAGGAAATCTGAATAAAAAAAATACGCAAAAATAATTTTATTGGGTATTATATAGGTAATATATACTCAAGAGCCCATATGGAAGCAAACTCTGTATTTTTTTAAACGGGAATGATGTAATAAATTCATATATAAATTTATAGTTTATTGAAAAGAGCTTTATACTTTATTAACCCCCTTTTTTAAGCAACCCATTTTGTACCCTTTTGCACTGTCTATTTCAAACCAGTGATAAATACGCGGACCTGTATATTTAATATTTTGCAGCAATTCATTTATACCTTTTACCTGATCTTTGAACATATGAACATATTACATGAAAATGGCCTTGAACTGCAAACCATCGAGTCCGCTAAGTATGTATGGGAGAACAGAGGACCATTCCCGCTAGAGCAGCTCTAGACGACTCGTTTCTTGTTCTCCCAAGATGAGTAATATTATACTACGGATTATACTACGGAAAGTTCAAAATTGAAAAAGAATAATGAAAAATAAGAATGTGTTGGTAACTATGTAATTTTTTTACATAGGAGTTGATGCTAACTATATGTACCAGCGTTTCGTAACGGGTCCAGAATCTGTTTGTAAGAAAAAGGTTTTATGGACAGTTATTGCGCCCACAACGACGGAAAAATGTTCGTACAACGGGTATAAGATTTTATGGTCTTGTGGGATAAATACTTAATCCCTGAAGCTAACAAACTTTGTTAGCCCTCGAGCTCATTATCACTACATGGACGTAAAATGTAAATTTACACCCGAGGTACGAAAAGTTCTATTATGTAATTTAAGTTAACTTATGCATACTTGACTACAATAAATTGATTTCAATACTTTCTTGTGTTTAATTTGTATGGAAGGATAAACAAATTTTAATACATTTCTGAGAACAGTCATACCGTTGTTTCGGAGAGTTGTTTGAATTACTTGACTACAATTTCACAAATTTCGATTGTTTAATTTGCAGTGATTATTATTCTATAGATTAGACAGAAAAAACTTATACTTACCTTATTTTATACTTTCGTAGAAAGTTTTATTATATCAATACTATTTGTTTTACTGATTGTATTGAAAAAATATTTAGGTTCTCATTAAAGTTTTTTTTTTTTTGGTACAGAGTGTGACAGATGTTGAGGGAGCACTGAGAGGGAGGGTGAGAGCGAGCAAGAGAGTGGGGAGGGAGAGGCATGGATAATAATTACATTGTGTCTAATTGCCTAAATTTTTACTTTTGTAAAAAATTCTTTTAGAGAGATTTCACAACTTTTTAAAAATAATCGTACTAACGGGGTAAGCTTCGTCCGCGTGACTCCCTTTCCCAAGGCGGAATTCCCGGTGAACGGCGCACAGTGGGCTGAAATGAACCTCTTGTTTCAAAATAAAATATCTCAGCCGGGAATCGACCGATTTGGACGATTTTTTTTTAAAATACAGGTAATAAGAAGTTTTAAAGGAAAACTATAGACAAATTGAATAAAAAATTTTTTAGATCATTTTTTAGATCAAAAGTGATTTTTTGTTTTTTTCAATAACCAATCCCGCGTAAAAATAATTCATATATACTTATATATTTCATATATATATTATATATATATATACATATATATATATATATATATAATATATATCTCTATAATATAAAAATATTTCGCCGCTGTCGCCGCCGCCGCCGCGCTGCCGCCGTCGTGTCGTATAATCGGGCGTAAAGAGCCATTTTAGATTTAAGAGGGGCTATTCTCCCGCCGGGAGTAAAGATACGCTTTACTCCCGCCGATCGTAGAGACCCATTTTTACTTCCGCTGGGCGTAAAGAGCCATATTACTTCCGCTGGGCGTAAAGTGCCATATTACTTCCGCCGGGTGTAAAGAACCATATTACTTCCGCCGGCGCACTTTACTATTTTATAGTATAAGTAAAGCATGTCGACGTAGTCGTTAGTCATAGAAAATATAATTTCGAAAATTAAAAATGAAACTTGAGAAAATCAGCTATCATTTGCTTTTTTTATAATTATAACGTGTTTTTTCCTTCCAAAGTTATGAAAGTTCAAAGTAAAAACGAAAATATACTGATTAATCCCTAAAATTAAACTGTTTAATTGCAGACATATTTTTTATGCACTTTCAATGATCTATTTTAAACATTCATAAGTTTGGAAGGAATCAACATTTTACTTATTATTTTTATCATTAAACAATATTACTTATGTCGACTGTAATCTAATATCAACTGATAAGAATTTTTTTATCGGTATTACAGTTCAGGTTTTAATTAAGTTTCTATTTCAGATTCTACGGGGGTGATTATAAACAAGGGCAATCTGGCTGCCATTAATATTTATAATAATTTAATTTATAAGAATGTAAGACCGATAAAAAAATTCTTATCAGTTGATATTAGATTACAGTTGATATTATTTTTATAATCGAGAAGCATGCTCTTTTCCGTTATTTTATACGATTTTCCGACTAGATTTGTTATATTACGTTAATTTCACGTTATTTTTACGTTATATTATGATATTTTGTATGAAATTAACGTTTAGTAATGAAAAAAATATCGTAGAATAACATAAAAATAACGTAAAAGCTAATTAAAAATAGTCTTTTCTTACTCGCCAACTCGAAAGTACGTACTTTCGGCCCGCATCTCCGGGCCGAAAGAGAAACTTTCGCATCCTATTTTAGACCAACCGCGCGCTCTGATTGGCTGCCGAAATTTCCTGACCCGCGGCGCTTCAGCGCCCGCGCGCATGTCCGAGGAAAGATATTGTTCATGTAAAATACTGAATAAAAATATTTAGAAAAATATATTGAATGATGCAAAAATTATATTCGTCGATTATGAGGAAAAGGGATATTATACAACGGAAAAATATTCAGCATTAAGTAATATTATCTTTTCCAAATATTATTATTCAGTATTTTGCGTAAGTAATACTTAATTTGAGATATTTCGTTAAAAAAATTTCATTGTAGAATTTTTCCAAGAAAACTTCATGTAAGTATACACTTAAAAAAGTCCTAATTTGTAAATCGAATGTCCACATAACCCTATTTTTATGTTTAAAATACGCTTCCTTCATTAGAATTCTGAAATAATAATTTTTATTCCGTTGCCTTTCAAATTACACGCAAATTGCACATTAAGAAGGAAGTTAACTAATCTGTACGTTAAGAAAGAAGTTAATTTAACTGCTCGGAAAAAGAAAAGTAACATTAGTTGAAAAATAAAAAAAAGGTTATTTTTCTTTGTTACCCTCCCTTTTTTGCCGTGCAAACAAGTCGACCCCTTTTTTAACACACAGTCAAGTTGACTTCTTTCTGCACGTGTAGCAAAATTAACCTCCTTTGTACCTAGCATTATTTATTTCAATTATTTTCAAATTTATTTTATAGTCAATTAGGTCTTACTAAATAAATCGTATTCCCAATTTAGTTATTTTATATGATTTCTATTCCTTTATATAATTCTCAAATTCATAGTATTCAGTAGAGAAGTAGGTTTATAGGTTAGTAGAAGAAATTTACGTATTCCCGATTTACTTATTTTGCCATCCATTTATATGTAGATTCTCAAAATTCAAAGTGTTTAATAGGGAATTAGGCCTTTCTGTAATAATTTTTTTTTTAATAATTTATAATTAAATCTAATTACAGCGTAATTTAAAATTTATTACAGGATGGGATACCTCTACAAAAAAAAAAACGCGCCTATCAATCTACCTCATGGGTGGTGTGGAAAAGATAGAAAACAATATTAAAATGTTAGCACTTTTGAAAATTATATATAGATATATAAGAATAAGAAATAAAGTTTAGTAATAAGTTTCTTTAAAATAATATACCGTAACATTTTACTTTTCACTAATGCGACTTCTCAAATAAAATAATTTTTATTTCTTTATAATATAACTTTTTTAATAATCAGTGTTTAATTGGGGATTATGACTTTTGAAGATAAGATATAGATATATAAGAATAAGAAATTAGGTTTAGTGATAAGTTTCTTTAAAATTCTATAAAGTAAAAGTGAGGGGGTTGGCGCGCGAAGCGCGCAGGGGGGCGAAGCCCCCCTAGTATATATATATATATATTGTAACGGGATGGCTAGTGGGGGAAAATCCCAACAAGCCACAGGCCAGCGATGCCCTAGAACACGGTGCCGCGGGTGTCAGACTAAAATGACTTGCCCGGGGATCAGCTCCTGGAATCCCGAAAACAACGCGAAGATCGCACACGAACTTCGCTTTCCAACTAATTGGATCGCTGAGTGAAAAGCGCGCGCTCTAAGAGTAAAGCGCGCGGCCGCTATGCTCAGATATGAAAACGACCGGCGGAGTCGTTGTCCCGCGGAGGCGGCGGTATCCGGGAGAAGGACGGGTTGTAATGAACAACGCGACGAGTAACTAGATATCACAATATATTCACAAGCACTAATCTTTACAAGCACGACGCCAGTGCTGATTAGAACAAAGAGTTAGTTCGCGCGCGACCGTTAATATTCAAACGCGCGAACTACACGGCGCGCGGCGAAGCTGCTAATTTCGCGCGCGGAGTTAAAATACGGCGGGCTGACACACACCCCCACGTACACGGCACAGAAGGCTTGCACGGGGCGATTTCCGTGCGAGCCTTTACAATAAACCCGCGAGAGGAGAGTAGAAAACTTACGTTAGGAAGGAGCAGCCGGTGCACTCGACTCTCTCTCGCTCCCTGTCGCTCGCACAGCAGTTGCGCTCTCTTTCTCTCTCTCTCTCTTGCTCGCTGTATCGTGTCGGCAGGCGGGTTGGCTGCCGGCTCGTCGCTCACAGTCTCGTGCGGCTCACGCGGCTCGGGACAGCTCTCTCTGTCTCTCTTTCGCACGTTCACTATATACGGCGCCTCCACTACACTCGCGGGGTCTCACAAAGTACGATAGGACGGCGCGGACAAGTAAACTCAGGAGAGACACGGAGGAGATGTTTTACGCGCGATGGCAGACACGAATATGGCTCCCTTTTCTCGCGGGAACCAGTTAGCAGCTTCGCGACGGATGACGGGCATTTTACGCGTCGCGAGACCGATTCGCTACGCGCGGCGCGCCTCGATTCGGCTGCGCAGGAGTTGCGCGCGCGCGCTCACTACCTTCGCGCGGTAGATTAAAATCGCGGCTAGACACGCGTTACACCCCCCTGCCAGACGCTGCTTAGGGGACCGAGAGCAGCTCTGCTAATCATGGCCGTCGTCGTACCTACTAATATGGTAGTAATGATTAGGAGAAGGAGGTTCGGAAAGGAACATTGCAGAATCGGAGTCACCGGTTTTTCTTTTTAATTTTTATTAAAAAAAATATATAAAAAAAAACTTCAGGGCTTCACCCCTCTTCAACTGGCCCGGGAATACGATCGGCGCCCCTTGTGACGAGCTTGGTTGGGGCAATGTTTTGACTTTTTCACCCCAAGCTCGCCACACATGAAGCACCGGGGGATCGCGTTACTGCCGAGCGCATCCCGGGCCGCTCGCTCTTCTTCGAGCGCCCTCCTAAGGCACTCTTCTTCTTTTTGGAGACGGCGCTGGGCCTCTTCCTTGACCCGGCGCGCCGTCTCCTCCGCCTTTTCCCTGGCTCGCCTGGCCTCTTCCATGCGCTCCTGCGCACGAGCCAGGCGAGCCTCCTCCGCCTTTTGGAAGGCTGTGCGGCGCAGCCTGGCGGCCCTGGCCACTGCGGCGGCCGCGAGCTCTTCGCGCCGGCCTTGGGCCATTCCGACCCATTTGCCGGCTTGCCGGTCGCCGGCCTTACCGTGGCACTGGAGAAAGACCTCCAGTGCGGCCAGGGCAGCGTCCTCCGCAGCGCGCGAGGACTTGCTGAGGCACCGCGCTTCCTCGAGGGCCTTCTCCACTGGGACCCAGGCCGCACCGACTTCATCACTCGGTGCCCACTTGGGGGCCTGGGTCGGAGAACTCTCTTTCCTTTCTTCGTCGGCCCGAGCCGCGCCGGCGTTTCCTTCCGGCGCCATCTCTGAGGCTCGGACCGACGCCTCTTGTGAAAGCCGTTCTTTCCGGCTTTCCTGCTGCTCCTTCGGGGGACGAGGTCGCCGAAGCGGGCTGGGACCGGCCTCTGCCCAGGCCGGCTCCGAAGGTCCCTTTCTTGGCTTCGGCGCCTCTATCTCCTCGATCATGACGGTGGAGGGCTCTTCCACTGGCTGGGGTGCCATTGTCACAGCGTCGATGCCCTCCACGACCTGCTCCAAAAAATCGATGACGGCGGGGTCAGGATTGCACTGGATTAATCCAGCGATCACCTTCTTCGCCGTCTCCGCTATTTCGGGAGTCAGGCCTTGCATGTCCTGAAACAGGTAAATCGATCCCGGGGAGGAGTGAGATTGAGGACTGGAGAATTAAGACGAACACAGGTTAGTACGTACGACACAAGTTGGACGGCACAATTATTGCTTTTTATACGCTCGGGTTCTACGAGAACTAATTAGTCCGGCATCAGCAGGTACGGGCTTCTTCTTCGAACCCTTTGGCCTCCCTGGGCCTCGTTTGGGTTCTGTTGGACCGGCCACACGCATAGGCCGGCCATCGCTCGCACGCTTTCCTGGCCTAACTAATAGCGCGGTCTTACGAGGTGGACCGCGCCTCTTAGCCGTCGCCCGAGGCTGTACATTCCCCTGGCTAACTCTGTGGCCCTCTGACGTGTTACGTTCGGCTGAAGAGTCCCTCGATGGTAGCGCCTGGGCTACTTCTGCTGAGACGTATCTCTTGAGTTGCTGCGCATGGACGGGACGTATCGTTCGACCATCCTCACCTTGGATCTCATAGGTGTTTTCGCCTAGAATATTCACAATCGTGTAGGGCCCCGCGTACTTCGGGGCTAATTTGGCAGAAATCCCCTCAGCTGCTGAGGATAGTACCTTATTCTCTCTCCATACACGATCGCCTAGACAGAATTGTGGAGGTCGACGATGAGCGTCATAATATTTGGCTTGTCTCGCCTGCTCCGCTTGCGCGTCGGCCGCCGCCCGAACGTGCAATTCGCGGAGCTTGTCCATACGTACCACCCAATTGTTTATCGCCTCTTGCTGCCCTTGCTCTTCGGCTAACCTGTCTTCCTCCCGCCTTAGTGTCTTCGGTGGGTCGGGTTGTCGGCCGTAAATGAGCATGGCAGGACTTATCTTTGTGGAGCTGTGTTCGGCAGTATTGTACGCGAACGCCAGCTCATTCAGTTTCTCATCCCAGGACCGGTGATTTTCCTCTGCGTAAGACATAATCATTGTCTTCACCGTTCGATTCACACGCTCGACAGGATTGGCTTGAGGGTGATACGGAGGTGTAAACGTGTGATGCACATTTCTCTCCTTTAAGAATGCCTCTAATGGTGCATTTTTAAATTCAGTCCCATTGTCTGAGAGAAACACCTCCGGGACTCCGAATCGCAGACATACTCGCTCGTTGAGTCCCTTAATTACCGATTTACCATCTGCCCTTTTTATCGGAATTACTTCAATCCAGCGTGTGAACAAGTCCTGGAATATGAGAATGTATTCGTGGCCGTGCATGGTTTTTGGGAGGGGCCCCATAATGTCGCTGGCCACGATTTGCCATGGACGCTCTGTAATTCGGCGTCCCATGAATCCTGTTGGAGCGCGCTGTTCGACTTTGCACTGCTGGCAAATTTGGCACTGGCTCACGTATCTGGCTACATCACGAGACATGTGTGGCCAATAATACTTCCGCTTTACTCTTTCTAGCGTTTTCTCGCGGCCCAAGTGCCCAGCAGTTGGAAAGTCATGGCATTCTCTCAGTACTTTGCGTCGCTTTTCGTGAGGGACTGCTAACTTCCATGCATCATCGTCGCCGAGAGACTCGTCTATGACTTCATCAGGTTCGTACTTGTACAGTCTCCCCCCCGCCAGCTTGAACGTGGGGAAGTCTCGCGGCCGCTGTTGAACCTCTTTCACAATTTCGAGGTGCCATTGGTCGTTTGTGTCGCGTTCGAGCTCTAACGCGGCGACCGCTGGCTCCTCTTCCTCGAACATCCGCGAAAGGGCATCTGGGACATTGTTCAAAGAGCCCTTTCGGTGTTCGACTGTGAAACTGTGGTTTTGTAGTTCCAAAGCCCATCTTGCTAACCTGCCTGATGGGTTTCGGAGATCACGGATCCACTTCAAGCTGCTATGATCCGTGATGACCTTGAAGTCATAGGCCTCTATATACGGACGGAACTTTTTGATTGCCCAGAGAATTGCTAGACACTCTCGTTCCGTCACGCTATAATTCTTCTCGGCCGCGCTCAGAGTTCGACTAGCGAACTCTAGGACTCTTTCGTTGCCGTCTATTATCTGGTATAGCACCGCTCCAAGTCCTGTATCGCTCGCATCAGTTTGCACCACGAACTGTGCGTTAGATACCGGTCTGTGGAGAATCGGTGCAGAAGCAACTAGCGCTTTTAGTTTTTGGAAGGCCTCTTCTTGTGCCGTTGACCACTCGTATTTCCGATCCTTTTTCGTTAGTTCGGTCAGTGGTTCAGCAATTGTGGCGAAGTTTGATAAAAACTTTCTATACCACGAGGCCATTCCTAGGAAGCGTCTCAGCTGACGGAGGTTTTTCGGCACCGGATATTCCATAATGGGCTTTATTTTCTCGGGGTCTGGTTTAAAACCATCCCTATTTACTATGACCCCGAGATATTGGACCTCATCGCGACAGAAGACACTCTTCTCGCGATTTATTGTGAGGCCCGCGTCCTTTATCCTATCTAGAACTCTTTTTAGAACCTCTTTATGCTCCTCGAATGTTTCTGTGACTATTATTATGTCATCGAGATACGAGTAAGCAAAAGGTTCGAGTTCGGGGCCGATGACTTTGTCAATCAGCCTCTGGAAGGACGCTCCGGCATACGAAAGACCGTAGGGCATTCTTGTAAATTGAAATAACCCTTTGCCTGGCACGGTGAAGGCCGTAGTCTCTTTGGACTCCGGATTTAGTGGTATTTGGTGGTACGCACTACTTAAATCCAACGTGGATATGTATCGCGCTTTCTGCAGTTTGCTTAAGATACTCTCCATGTATGGTAACGGGTATGCGTCTGGCCTTGACGCTGCGTTCACTTTTCTGAAGTCCACACAGAAACGGAACTTCCCGTTGGACTTGCGTACCATTACCACAGGGCTTGACCAGCCGCTTGTCGAAGGTTCTATTATACCCGCGAGTAGCATTTCCTCCACCTGCTTGTGCATCTCTTCCTCGAGTTTTCGAGATACTGGGTAGTACTTCTGTTTTATGGGTCTTGTCGAGCCGACGTCTACTGCATGCTCAACCCACGAAGTACACCCTAATGGTGCCAGACCGTTTCCCATCAGCTCAGCTACTAAAGCTTCCGCTTCTTTGCGCTGCTCTTCTGTTGGGTCCGCCAACCCTACAGCTGATACGGACACGGTATTATTGGCGGTTATGGAGGCTACTTCTAACTTTACGCTTGCATCATCATCTTTGAGATGCAGCGTATTGTCAGTGCGGTCTAAGACGGCGCTAAACTTCTTAATGAAGTTCACCCCCAAGTAGCACTCCGTGTCTAGGTCTGGCATGATTGCGACGCGCACATCCTTGCACACGCCTGCCACGACCATGGGTAGATACACATAGCCAACCACTGCTATGCTCTGCCCATTAGCTACCCGTGCCGTTAGGCCGCTGGCCGGGATTAATTCTTTTCCACAGGCTGTAGCGAGCTGTAAGCCGATGGAATTCATCCCAGTCCAGGAAGCTCCAGTATCGAAGAGTGCCCGTAGCCTGTAGCCGGCTACACCTACTTGAAGCCACCATCGCGAGCTTGTTTCCTGGTTATCTTCGTTCTGCTGAGTCCCGGGCACTTCTTCGCTCTCTCCTTCAGGCAATTGGACCGAGTTACCCTCGGACGCTGATGTGAGAGCTGGGGGCGGGCGTGTGGCCGTGTTTACCTGCCCCCTTGGCCGTTTCCCTGCTGGTTTCCGGCAGCATTGGGGTTGCGGTCGCTTCCCCTTTGCTCGTTGCCGTAACCCCTTCGGTACTCTGGCCTTTGTGGAGGTCCATTACTCCTTGGACTTGGCGGCCTAGCCTGGTGGGTCGCGCTACTACCCCCACTAGGCTGATTATTACTTTGCCCGCCTTCCCGCTGCCTGTTCTCCCAATTATTCTTTTTCTTGGGCTTCTTGAACGACTGTGGGTTTGGCGTTTGCCCACTATTTCCGTCGGTGGCTTTCTTTGTCAAGCTTGACAAACACTCGGCCATCACCCGACGGAACATAGCCTCGAGGCTTTCTCGAGGCTCCTGCTGTTGTTGCCCCATCGCCGCCACTCCTGGATTCTGCTTTTTCCGCTGATCCGTGGTTGGCTCTGTAGGTACGTAGGCAAACTCTGGCAAGTAAGTGCGCTCTGGCGGTGGTGGCGAGTGATACACCTTATCTGCCGCGAGCGCTAATTCGGCCTCCCGGGCTAAATCCAGGAGCCCTCGGTAATCCGTAATTTGATTACGCATCACCATTTTTTGTAGTTCTGGCCGCATGTTCCGGTGCAACATGTCCAATTGTTGGGGCATGCTAGGCACCGGAACTAACTTGAGAATCAAGGCTTGCAGATTGACTACGTAATCTCTCGTGAGTTCGTTTCTGCCTTGAGTCCTCGCGTTTATCTCCGCTAGGATTCGCTGTTGATGGCCCCTGTCACCGCCATACATGTGTATTATGGCCTCTTGGAAGTCTTGCCAAGATCGCCACGTATGACGGTTACTCCTATACCAGGTGGCCGCTACTCCACTCAGGAGCTCTGACAATGACGAGAGTACTTCGTCGTACGTCAGATTTGCTAGAGCTCGACATTCCTCTACTCTCGTGAGGAATAACTCGACGCTCTGCTCCTTCAAGGACCCAGAGAACTTGATGTGCCATTTCCTTACGATTTGGCCAACAGCACGGTTCGTCTGTTGAGGCACGTACGTCTGCCTCGTAGACTGGTCCAGTGTAGCGCTCACCCCCGCCTGACGCTGTGTAGGATTTCTTCCGCTATTCCTCCTAGCGTCCCTTGGCGATTCAGTATTGGGGCTGCTGCTGTCAAAATTCACATATGTGAACGTGTCCTGAAAGTTCACATGTGGTGATCCTCGTCCCCTGCCCGCACTCGGTAGTTGGACTCCTCCAAGCGCGTGCTTGAGGGTGGGTGTCGAGCTTCTTGGAGTATTCGCACACTCTCTTTGAGCTCTTCCACCTCTTTGACGAGTCTATGGATCACCGACAGCAGCTGTTCTGAGACTACGTTATCTCCCACAGCAATCCCTGCGGTACGCTGTTCCCCCGCACTTGGCCACTCAAAACTCTGTGGCTGCGGTGGACTTCGCGTTTGCTGCCAGAACGCGTGCTGCCCATTTTGTGCCGATAACGACTCTTGTTCTTGACTCCGCCGGAATTGTCGTTGCCTGCGCTGCTCTTCTAGCAACGCCTGCTGTCGCTGCTGCTCTTGATGCTTTCGCTGTTGCTGCCGCTGCTGCTCCTGCTGTTGTTGCTGTTGCTGCCGTCGCTGCTGCTCCATCTGCTGCTGCTGTTGCATTTGTTGCTGCTGCATTTGCTGCTGCTGCATTTGCTGCTGTTGCAGTTGCTGCTGCTGCATTTGCTGCTGCTACAGTTGTTGCTGTTGAAGCTGTTGCTGTTGGAGCTGTCCCTCGGCTTCGGCTGGAGATGTCCCGGTGGGTGCTGCAGAGCTCAATATCTCTGTCCCGGAACCCTCCTGGCCGTTTGCCTCATCCGCTGGCTCCACCACTGCATTATGTGCTTGTTGTGGAGCGTTCATCTTCCGAGACTCCGAGAGTTTTTGCATCACTATCGGGTCATCAAGGAGCGTAATGAACGGGTGCGGTTGGTCTGGATCAGTATTGGGATCCACAATAGTCGACCCAGACTTGTTCATCAACGTTAAGTCGATGAACGCCCTTCGGGACTGCTCGCGTTTAGCAAACGCTTGCTTCTCCGACAGCTCCGGCTCTGGCACAAAATCGGCGGCACTGTAATCGCCCATAAGCCACTTGATCGTTGTCAGCATATTCACTGATTGCAGATCTGACTGCTGCAGACCAAGGGCTTGCATGGCCTCGATAATTTCCTCTTCGGGCTGTGTATAAGCCCAATTGAGTATCGCAGATTCCGCAAATTGCGACGATCGGGCCATGGTGTCAATTGGCTGTGCGCTTCCCCACGAACTTATTTTACTAGCGCGAGTAGTATCCGGATTGATGGCAGAGAGAGTTTGCCTTTTCAACCCGTGAGCTAGCTTTTTCAATGCGACCCCGGGTTACTTTCTAAGAGCTACGGCGGTTCCTCTTAACCTCGATAATGCACGAGGATTTCCCGTATTCGGCTCTAAAAAAAAAATAAAAGCTATTTCTGTAAGTAATTACGATTTGTAATTAATTACGCTCCACTACTCGCACTTGTAATTTTAAAATAAATATATGTGAAAAAAATATATATATATGTGTCAAAACGGACAATATCACCAAAAACACAAAAAATAAATACAATTCTCACCTAAAAAAAATAAAAACAATTTTTAAGTTCGAGGGGATTTTTGCGCTCGAGTTTTTACTCGGGCGCACAGTCAACTTTTTGTTCCGAGAGTGCTTGCCGACTTTCTCTCGATCTTCTTCTAACTGCACGATAAAAGAAAAAAAAATTTTATTTTTCGTCCAAAAATAATAATTCGTATCGGAAATACGAGAGGACGAGAAGAAAAAAAAAATTTTCGAGACGAGAACAAAATTAATTAAAAAAATTAATTATCGCTAAAAAAAAAATTTTGTCGTTAAAAAATTAATTGTTATTAAAAAACTTTAATTGTTAACAATAATTCCTCAATGCTC